>VZUI01053831.1:0-155578 GCA_013401135.1 Cettia cetti
GCGGGGAGGGCCGCGCCGCCCGCCCAAGGTCACCACGGGGAGAGGCGGGCGCGGGGCCTCGGGCGGCCCTGCCGGCACCTTCCGCCCCCCCGGCGCCGCGTGGCCGCCCCGCCGCCCGTGGCCATCGCCGAGGGACCCGAGGTGGCGGCAGCGCCTCAGGAGCGGCGGCCCGGGCGGCGCGGCGGGGCTCGGGGACACCTCTCGCCCCCGCTCCCTGCCGGGCACGGCGATGCCTCTCCCGCTGCCCCCCAGGCATTTTTGCAGGTCCGGCAGCCCGCTCGGGGACGTGAAAGCCAGCGGCCTCCCGCCACCTGTCCTTCACGTGGAGGCTGTGGCCGGAATTTTGAAGGGACTGGGAGACGCGTGGCGACACGAAGCCATCGGCCATCGCCACTTTAGAGCCGTCCGTGTCGTTTCTCGGAGGAAAAAATGCCTCCCCATGGCCGCTGGCGTCCCCGCGGTGCTTGCCTGAGAGAAGGGGAAGCTGTGAAGGTGATGCCGAGTGAGCCTTGCCTGGCCAGCGGCCTTCGCCGGCCACCACTGCAGAGCTCCTGGTGCGGGCTGAGCCCCAGCCCGAGGAGTTCCCTCACAGGAACCCGGCCGTGAGTGACCCGAGTCCGGGCACTTTTCAGAACGGTCTGGACACAATCCTGTGCGCCACATGCTCTAGCATGACCCTGGAGCAGGAAGCTTGGACCCACTATGGTCCCTTCCACCATGACTGATGCTGTAGGTTGGTGATTCTGTAAAGAGGAATGAGCTCACGGTGATGGGAAGCTGCACTTTGCATCAGTGATGGACTCCAGAGGAGGCAGGGGCCGGGGTGTGGCAGAGAAGCCTGAGCAAGATGCTGTGGCCACCGAAAACGTAAGGGCTGCTCCCTGTGGAGACTAATGAGCACCACGTCGTGTTCCTGCAGCTTCAGGCTGTGGAGGATGTGTTTCTCCAGGTAAAGTATTGAGTGTCCTCTCAGTATTTTATTTATTGGTAGGAAAGAGCACCAGGAGGCTGTTCTCTGACCAGCTCTTCACAGCTTGGCTCCGTAGCCAGCCAGCTCAAGTTGTTACTGGGTTTCAGACTCACTGATCTCACCTCATAGCAGACGTGTGGCAGCCGTTCCCTGTATACGGGGATCAGTCGTGGATGTTGTACGGTCTGGCTTTGCCATGGTTTTGTTCATCTTCTTGTGTTTGTCATTTTTCCCCTCTTGATTTTCCATGTGAATGTGAGAATTGCCACTGCCCAGAGCACAGGCTGGAGAGGGTTATTGAATGTGATAATGGTTAATAAAAGTCACTGGTATTGAGCACTGAATTATTTCCAAAATTTCATTTATCACCAAAAATCCTGGTGTGGTTCAAGTGGTGTGAAGCCAAAGACTCTTCTGGCTGAGAGGATTCCTTTTTGAAATATCAATATTGGGTATTTTGAACATTGTCACTTTTTATCATGGAAGCAGGAAATCACACATGCACATCCAGGTCCTGCTTGACCCAGTCTCCTGAACTGTGAATATTACCTCTGGTGATTATGAACTTGCCAGCTAACCAGTTTAGTATTGACTGAGAATTCAATAAAAACTATCTAATGGTAGTTTGGAGCTCAAAGACCTTTATGGTTTATGTGGTCTGCAGCGGTGTGTGATGATGTTGAACTCCTAAGGACAAGAATTCTGCTTACATGAAATGTAGCTATTTTTTTTGTCCTGACTGTGGTAACTGGAGAGTTGTCCTCTGCTTTCCAATTTGCCAGCAGTATTTGGATTGTTGGAATTTGATATTTGAAGAGTAAAATATTGAAAAGATAAAGAAATACTGTAAACTACCCATGTGTAGTAATTCCAATAATTAATGCAGCAAATACTACTTAACTGCCAAGCAATGCATTACTAAAAAATCACACCCTATGGTTTCTTCTTGATAAATCAATTATTTTGTCCTATTGTAAAGTGACATTTATCATTTACAGTAGCAAATCAGCTCATTGAGCTGAATATAAGAATATATCCATTGATAAGTTTGTTTTAATACATCTCTTCAATGTCTGCTTTATTACAACTACATTTTGCAGCTTTCCACAGCAGTAAACAAAATGGCAGTCAGAACCAGTGAGTAATTTTTCAGATGCATACTAAAATATTCGGTCTCTGAAACTGTTGGCTTCCTTCATAGTATCAACTCTTTCCAAAGGTGTCTTGAATGAATTAAAAAAAGTCCCTTCTCAAGCTGTAGAAGAGTATAAGTCTTTTATTTTGAGACAGATCTAATAATCATACTGTTCTTTCTGGGCTTTGCTGTTTCTGTGTTCCTAGACAGATGAAATGAGACCAACTCAATCTGTGCCATGCTGGAAGAAGTCTCCATGACCTGGTCTATATTTTAGACAATTTCGTTTACATTGTGCAGTGTTTACAGTAACATTGTCAATATTGTTGCTGTAAGATTTACAACCCAAACAAACAAATAGTAGCTTGGAAGTTTTGAAAGGATGAATGCTTTAGTGAATACTTTGAAGAGGGGAAACATCTTTTTCCTGATTACTCACTCCTTGTTTCAGAGTGCACAGTCCCTTGGGATGTGGTGGTTTGTGAGTCACTAGTGAGGAGCATAAAGAGGACTTCTGCGATTGTCAAACCCAGGAAAAGTTGATTATGGTTTTGGTGTATTTCCCTGTGAGTTTAGCAGAAGACAAAGTTTTAAGTTTTAAAAAGTTCAAGTGACCTTCGTTTGCCCAGCAGGTCTTTATTGTAATGAGACAGGGCAGGTGGTGTCCCTCTGAGTCTTGCATAAAAACTAGAAATGCTTAAATTTATGATAATTTTTTAAAGCTGTGTGATAATAGATTTTCTGGGAATACATATTTTCCAATTTTATTGCCTTTCAATGGTATTATCTATGAAATCAAATTGCAGCAAAATCCAGATTGTTGTACAAATTTCAAACTCTAAACTTAATGGTTTGCTAAGTATGTGATTAGTCATTACTCTTATTGTTTCACTGCCTTCTTCTATTTCCCATCCCAAGACAATAATGCAGCCAAGGGAGGCATTCCAAGCACCACGTCCATACACCACGTTTGAACACTTTGGATTTGATGGATGCTCTGGTTTCCACTACTTTATTTGAAGGAATTATCTCTCAGCCTGAATAAACTTAAAAGCAAAGCTATTCTATTCCAGAAAGCAAAAATACTGCTGTCATAGCTGGGCTATTGATTTGTTATTGACTGCTTAGTCAATCAGTCCATGGCTGTACAAATATGTGGGAACTGTACAGCCAGTGACACAGTTCCCCCCAGGAGTGCAGATGAGTATTTGCAAACACCTTGTATGAAAAATTGTCTGTGAGGGGCTGTGTTGGCTCTTGAAGAGGAACAAGAATGATGGGCAAGAATAATTAAGAAATGGAGAAATTGAGAGAATTCCTGTGCTAAGGTATGAAAGTTAAATGAGAGAAGGAGGAAAACAAGGCATGAGTGAAGAATAAGGAACCAAAGGCAAAGGCAAGGAGAAGGCTGTGCAAAGCCTTGGTTTGTGTGAAAAAATGGGGGAGGCAAAGGAATATTTTAGCAACAGTAACTGAAGCACAAGCAGGGAACAAGGTAGCAAGATGTCTATCGCCAACCTAAGAAGGGAAGATGATCAGAACATGGAAAAAGTCAGCGAGTGAAAATGAAGAAAGTGTCTCAGTGGGTTCAATAACAGACAGAACGAGGGGACACAGACTCAAGCTGCGTCAAGGGAAATCAGGTTGGATATTAGAAAAAAGTTTTTTACGGAAAGAGTGATAAAGTACTGGAATGGCCTGCCTGAGGAGGTGGTAGAGTCACCATCCCTGGACATCTTTAAAAAAAGACTGGATGTGGCACTTGGTGCCATGGTCTAGTTGAGGTGTTAGGGCATGGGTTGGACTCGATGATCTTGAAGGTCTCTTCCAACCTAGAAAATTCTGTGAAATAGAGTAGCAAATGACAGAAAATGGTGAGTAGCTACTGCAGGGAAAGGAGAATTGCTTATGGCACCGCTGTCCTGGCTGGGTGATAGGCAGGAACAGGGATTTCCCAGGGCTTGGGGCTGTGCTGGCTCCATACTCACCTGTTAGGTCTGAGGAAGTGCTAGGATACCACAGGAAGCTTATCACAAAAGTTATCCAAGATGTGAAGTCAAAAAGGAACTGCAAAACAAGAGGAGGCTGTCCTTGGCATACAGAGAGCATCTAAAAATTAGAAATTAGATGAACATGAGAAAATTTTGAAAGCAGCATGTTTTTTTAAATACTTGACTTGCATTATTTTGTGACAAAAAGTAGGCTTGGGAAAAGCCCAATGTGCTTTGCCCTGTGCCGTGCTGTCTTTGGAAGCAAACAAGTAGTTGTGATCATTTGATTCTGACACTAAATTAATGTCTTCCTCCAAACCCTTCCTTGGATCTTATAACATGCAATTACTTATCATCAAGAGGAAGCATTTGAAATAGAAGCTGAAATACCACAGTAAAATGAAACAAACAGTAATATATGGAAAACAAAGAAATGTTTGTTTGTTGCAGTACATCATATACCACGAAACAGAACTTTTCTATGGCTGTTAGTACAATTTAATGGCTGCTGTTCTGAAAAGTGACTTTATTTCTTTCAACTTTATGAGGTTTTTTTGTTCTCTTTAGTCTGGCCAATACCATTTTGCCCAAATTGGGGAAGGGGAAAAAAGAAACTTTGACCAAGGATAAGATTACAATAACTTCGTCTTTCTCTGAACACATTGAGTACCTCCCAATATAGCACCAAAAATAGAATCTTTCCACATTCTTCTCCCTCTTGTTTGCAAATGCCTTTTTTCCCACTTGACATGTTGTCAGAGATAATAAGAAGGTGCCAAAACATTCCTGTTGGACAGTTTGCTGACTTTCCAGTTAGGGTGAAAAAAAAAGACAAGGTGTAGATCATGTATGTAGAAGTCAGTCTCATTTGGGAGCTCTTGTGTTCACAGAACCTTCAAAATTGCTGGCTCAGCAACTGAATTTCAGCTGATTTAGGAAATCTTGATCTACATCTAACAGGAGCAAATGGCACACATTATTTTCCTGTATTCCTGTATATCCTGAACATCAGGGAGGAGGCCAGTATTAGAGATTTTGGGTAATGGCCTTTTTTTTTTTTTTTAATGTGGGTTGAAACTGAAGTGTGAAGTGGATATCCAGTGGCTTCTGTTAAGCAACAAATGACGATGTGTAAACACCTAAGAATGTTATAAGTTGTAGAATATGGGATTTGAACTTAAAATCAAAGGAGGTTGGGATATGTTTTGTTAGTATCATCTGGGCAAGGTGTATTAGAACCATTATAAAGAATCCATAAATAACAAGACTATGGGAAACAGATTAAGCTGGGTGATTCTCTTAAGGGAAGGCATCTGACGTGTTCAGTGTGGTTCACACATAGAGTGCATGTGACATTCAGAGTGATCACAGTGTACTACAGTGTACTAAGCTAATTTTTTTAAGCTGATTTTTCTCTCTGAATCTTTGCTCTGAAAATGAAAATTGCACTGAACTAATGATATCCAACCTACAAACATGCAGGATTTTAGGATCTACGTGTATAAATTGTATATGTTAAGCAATACTTTGCTTTGTGACTTTTATTCATGGACTCAGCTTGTACCTCTGTATTTGCCTCTCACAAACCCTCTGTGCATAGTAGGCTGCTCATGAGGGTTGCCCAAGATGAAATTATGCAAGGACATAACATTTCAGAAAACTAAAAGAATTATTCCTTACTAATAAAAGAAAGTATGGAGCTGGATCCACCCATGAAAAGGATTACAGACCTTTGGTGAGGATGGAGAGCCTAAAGCCACAAGGTGCCTTCAAGTCTGTTTTTCTGGGCTTATGAGCAAAAACCTCATAACTCAAAACACTGAAAGTGTTTTAAAGTGTTTTATTTGTACAATTATAAGAAAACAGAATAGTGGTGGCTGGAGAAGATCTCTGTTGCTTGTCTACTCCAAGCCTGAGTCCTCAGCTCAGTCCTGAGTCATCTAGAGTGCATTTGCTCCTGACTGTCTCCAGTTGGGTTTGAGTAGAGTTGCATAGTCAGGGATGAAATCCATACCCCAACAGTGAGGCTCTTTCTCCATCAGTTAATTGGCATATCTGTGGTGTTGTTTCTGATGACATTCTTTAAGGAGAGACTTCTTTTTGTGCTTATAGGATTCTTGGGCCTTTGTACATTATGTTAGATTTCACTCAGGAAAATGAATATATGTTGTATTTGAATATCATAGCACAGCCTAAAATATTATTATGTGCTAGTTAAGGATTAGCTACTCTTTGCCTGGAAAGCTAAAATAATAGCTTTTTGATCTTGACAAAATTGGAGAAACTGGAATGTAGACCAGGGAGAAGCAGCATTCATTTTGTCTGCTGGTCATTCAGAAATTCTTTCTGTGCCAAGTTAGCTAGGCTTCCTAATGGCACACTTTTTGAAAGATGTATGTATTCACAGGAAGTTTTTTTTAGGAATGTGGAAATTAAATTTTAAAGGAATATTTTTCCTCTTTATTTATTTTGCTAAGATGTTTTATGTTTTGAAATAATATATGTTTAATGGTGCCTTACCATACAGTGTGCACTTTAAAAATGTGTAAATATATCGCACATGCTAATTATTTTTTTTATAGATGCCTTTAAATACAAGCTAGTGGAAGTCTCCATTTACATACAAGGGCTGCTGGTGGTTTGGTAGTGTCTAAGAAGAGAATTATACCCACTGTGAATGAATATGCAACAGGCTCTGCATTACAGTACATACTTAGCTATGCTAATCATTAAGACTGCTTTTTTAGGGTAAGGGCTATAAACTTGGTCTTATGGGACTTAGTATTTGCATTACATTTATTTGCAGGAAAAGTACCCTTCAAAGCATTACACAATTTTTCATAAAGAACTTGGAAACTGGTAATACTTTGTTCTTAGACATTACTCTTAAGTTTTTATATTCTCTTTTTTATTTTTAGACATTAAATATTCTCAACTTCAGAATTGTTAAGAATTTTACTCTTTCTAGTTGTTGCTAGAATGATTTTTAAAAATTGTAAATCCATTTGTAATACCGATTTCCAAATAACAAACAATTTAACTTTTCTTTAGTGCCTCTAGCACTGTGTCAGTATGGATGAGATGGCAGCCAGCCCACTTGTGGGAGGCATGAACTGCTCCACAGCTTCCATAATAGTCCTTCTTAAACAAGATGGACTGTCTTAGAGTGAGAGAAGTCAATGAAAAAAGACTAGTTTTAATTTGAAAGACTAATTCAGTGTGAATTGAGAGTAATTCTTGAAAAATCAGGGAAGATAAAACCTGAGGAGACATGAGAGTCAGGTTTGTACCTTTACACTCAACCCCAAATTTCCTGATGGCCTTGTCAGAACAAAGCAGGCTGGAGCGTATTAAAAACCAAAACCTGAAATCTGAACTTTCAGTGAATTCAAGTAATGATGTCAACAGAGCAACAGCAATTCACCTTCCCTGAAATTCCCTCCCGGAGTCTTTAACTGGAGATCATGTTGGTAGGGACCAAGCATTACTCCCGACTTACCTCTCAGCACTTTGTCTTGCTCAGTGTTACTCTAGTTCTGTAAGAGTGCATTAATTTTACTTCTTCATCTGCTCTCTTGAGAACATGTTACTTCTTACTTCTGGTTCAGAGTCCCCTGAAAGCAGAAGCTGTGACTTTGTTTTTTCAGCTTGGCGTTCCTGTCAGTTGTAGTTGTACTTCTCACTGACTTGTATTGCAGTGTGTTCCCTCTGTTGTTAACCAGTTACACCAAACCAAATCAGCCTGTCTAAATGCACTGTATGGAAATGAGAGCTGAGTTTTGTTTATTTGTGAGTTTGTGCAGCTTAGTGTATATGATACAGATAATTTTTCATTCAAGACAGTGCAGAATATTGGTGCTGATATCATCAGATGACAGTCTGGGCTTGTTTTTTGTTATCTTGAACAGCCTCTCAGTTACACTCTCTTTTGTGCACAAACCAGTCCATTCTCATTCTAATTCTGGGTAATGCAACATATAATTTTCTGTTCTAGTTTTAATAACACAATTTCAGAGCATGTGTCAACTAAGCATCCCCCTGAAAAACGGCTACTCAATTCCTTACTGGTGTTTTTGATCGTTTTTGCTCTTCAATGCAGAAATCTTTGACACGTGTTCTCCACCCCATTCGTCCCTTGGACTGAGTTTGAGTTCTGATGTGGCAGTAAATACAGAGGTCTCTGGTGAGCACCTGGCTTCACTAGGAACTTTAAACTGATGAGGAGACTGGGGCCTCACGCCTGGGTAGGGTTAGTTTTCAACCCTGCCAGCGTTGCTGGTGCAGAGCATGACAGTGTGCTGTGCTGAGGGCTGTGCTGGGGGGCAGTTGGGTCATTAAAGTGACTGAGGTGACCAAGAACCTCGTGGAAGAAGGGACTGAGGAACAAAGTTTGTTTAGTCCAGAGAAGAGAAGGCTAAGGTGGGTCTTACAGTGGTCCTAAGGGGTGTTAATAGAGAGGATGTGCCAGACCTTTCTGAGCTATGTGTGGCAAAAGAATGTGGTGCAATGATCACAAGTTGTAAGTGAGGAAAATATGACTGGACAGAAGGGAAAAAAGCCCCATAATGTGAGAGATTAAGTGCTGGAGCAGATGTCTAGAGAATTTGTGGGTTCCCATCATCAGAGGCTTTCAAGACTCAACTGGATGAAGCCTTGGACTGCCTCATCTAAGTTTGAAATTAACCTTTTGCAAGAGAAGGTGGACTGGATGACCTCCAGGGGGCCTTTCCATGCTCAGCTATTTTGTAATTTTATTAAACCAGAGGGAGAGATCTGAGATTTTTCTCCTTGATCTGTAACTGCAGTTCTAAGGATTCTACTCCTTGAAATTGCAACTGTTAACATCGTGTCAGTACATAGTTAGATGAAATAAAAGTGTTCAAATTACCTTGTGTGGGTGGAGGTAATCTGTGCAGCCTTGAACTGCAAATAGTAATTAAACAGGGTGGTGGTAGCAGAATGTATCCTGTGCTGAAGCTCCTGCTCTCTGCCTTGCTGAGTGCTCTTTCTTTACTGCCTTGTGTGCAAGTACCAGAGTGGCTTCAGCTGAATGAAGGCAGGAAGCAAGAGGACTTGTGAGGAGATCGTGGTCTGCTGGTTATTGCTGTGGTGTTGATGCTCTACTCAAATGTGTAGTAAAACAAGCAAACAAACAAACAAAGGTTAGTAAAGCACACCCGAATTTGGGCATTTGGCATTGCTAAGAGGACAGTGGTTTCTACATCTTTGTGATGCAGATCACATAATTTGCCTTTATGTTTTGGTTTCAGGATATTTCAGTCTGACCCATGAACTTTTCCAGAATATTAACTGTACAGGGCACTGCAACCCAGGGACATGATCATTGATGGCTGCCTGATGATTCTTGGGTGTACCTGCTAATATTTGACATTCAGAAGGGGTAGAGTTGGCTGATGTGCCTGGTCACTCTCTCTACCTTGGCAGTCTGGTGCTGTTTGTTGAGCAGGAGCTGCAGCCTGAACCAGAGTTTCTTGGAGGGTCCATACTGTTACAGGGGTGTTTCCTTGGTTGCCCAGAGTAGCAGAGACAGTGCTTGAACTGAGAGCTGTGCTTACAGTCCCACTGGTACCACTCCCCACACCCAGAAACAGCTCCTCTCCTGTCCACAGGTCTCATCCCCTCACTGCCTGCCTGGGAATTCTGCCTGACCCACCTGTGGTGTCTCACTGTGGCCGTGTGTGTGTTGAGCTGCCTGCTGTCATGGACTTCACAGAGATCATGGACAACCTGGGCTGTGGACTCTGCTTAACTCCTGAGATTGCTTCAGTGGCTCTGCTGTCACATGGTGGGGGCAGCAGCAGAGGCAGGAACTGCCCTTGGCTCCTTCTGAGGCAGCCAGTCGTGCTCAGTAGCTGCCTCCTTGCCGACTCTGTCGGTGATATCAAAAGACTAAAAGTGGAGGAAGGCTCATAAAAACATTAGTCTGCTCTCAGCTACAAAAGGAAAATATCTCTGTGAAATATGTTTGGAATCTTGAGTTTCAAGTCTAGATGAACTGTTATTTATGTCACAAAACCAGCCACTTTTTCTGTTGGTCTCAAAATGCTGGTGGGTATAAACCCAGAATCCCTGTCATCTTCAGATGTGGCCTGCTTAGCCCGTAGGTTATGTGTATCAGCTGTCTGCTCCCAAGAAATGCATGAGTACACTTCAGACTTTATGGCTGTTAACTGTCACCTTTCTTGGGTAGTAAAAGTCCTTAAAGAGCAAACCTTGCCTCTACTTTCACATGATTAATAGGCTAGAAGTAACTCAGTTCATAAGCAGGCTTTAACAGAACACTGAGAGCACACTACTGATGGTGACTGAGTTGGAAGGTGGCACCCTAAAAAGCAGTATTTCCTCTTGACAGTTAGAAAATTTATTTCTGCAGATGTGTAATGAGGAAGAATAATTTCTAGAGTAGAAGATTAATTTCAAATTGAGCTATTTCCCTTCAGATGGAATAATATTTCTTTCTCTAAATAGTATCTCATGAATGAGGGTAGACATGGAGGAAATTTCATATATGGGTAGAGAATATGTTAAGTTACAGAAAGATACTGTATTTCTTATAAGAGGACAGAGGTTACAGTATCAGGAGCCACTGAGTAGTTGCTGTTGGGATTTACAGCAAAACTGAGCAATAGCAGATAAAACTGACTCAGGAGGACTTCTAAATCAAATGAATAATCAGTTATGATATCAACTGCTCCTTTGACCTACGGTTGGTCTTGAAAGCTATGCAAGGTCTGATGGCCTTAAAGACTCTTGTGATGTATTCTCACCTCTCTTTTCAGTACATACAACTCTCTGCCTTTTCTTTCAAGAGGTTAATCTTGCATTGCTGCAGATTTCAGAGCTATCCAAGGAGAGCAGAAAAGTGGTGATATGTTGGAGTGATGTACCAACCTTTTCCTTCAGCTAGGTTGGACTTTGGAATGTAATGTTGAAGCAACAATCCTCCTGCTTGCTAAAATGTATTGCTGTCCTCCTGCTGTGGCGTCTTCAGAATGTATTTTGTAAAGTCAGGCTGAACTGAGCCACAGCAGTGACACATTGTGCTGGCTAAAACTACATATAAAGGATTAATTTTCTGGTTTATGTGTCTTTCTTTGTGTGTGTCCGTGATGGATGCTCAAGAGTGTCCCAAGTGCACTCTGAATACTAAGTCATTCATAAACGCTGTTGATGAGTGTTCATCTTTTAGGCTGGCAAATGATTCCCTTGCTCTCTCTGCCCTTCTCCAGTGCTTCTCAGCTATGGACTTACACAAAGGGAATGGTGGAACAGTGGTGAGGCTGCTCCCTGCTCTGGGGCATCAGTTGTTTTCAGTGTATGAGAAATAGATGTGGTGCCTTTCTGATCCATCACTCCTATATTCCTATACAGAGAGAAAGTCAAGGTGGAATTCATAAGGAAATTTATTGGGTAGAATGCAGTAAAAGCTAACGAAACCCAACAAAGAATGACCATCTCAAACTCTGAGAAACAGACAACAGAAAATATAGAGCATTAAAATGGTTTCTGTCAGATCAAAACTATTTTGTTAATCCAGTGATTTTTGCTACAAACTTTAAGACTTTCACTGTTTTGCAGTTTCCAATCTCTAGGAAATAATGAGCTTTTTCTAATACTCAAGCCAATTTTCCATTTTTTTTTTGTCTTTATCAAAATCAACATTGACTCACCAAATGTGATTATATAATCTCTGTTTTTTCCTTTCCCATAGTTGATGTTGTATTTCCCCACTTCTTTCTTTTCCCAGAACTATGTTTATTGTACCCACCAAGAAGTCCACAGGCAGCATAATTACACCAATCTTTGTACACTATGTTGTTGCAAAGACCTATGTCCCATTGCTTCTCTTGTCTCGGCAGTCACTAAATGTTTAAAACCTACCCCCCATTGGTTAAAACATTTTGAGAGCTTCTAGAAAATTCAGACTGATCAGTGGCTTTTTATACGTTTAAAAACCCATCTTGATGTTTTCTGGTTTTGTCCTCAGATCACATACCTCCAGAACTATCAATTCCAAAAGAACCTGAGAAAAAAAAGCCCTAAGGTTGCACCATACTTTTTCCCTTTTGTTCCCTGGTGATGCTGAGCTCCAAAAATGGGTGCATTGCAGCAGTTTTGATTAATCCATTTCTTAACTGAAATTATTGATGAATGCTCAGTATTTTGGGTTGGGGAAGAGCGATGTGGCAGCTCTAGGTTAGTCCTGCAAACCTGACCCTTTAGGATGCCCATGGGCAGTTCATTGTTGCTGTGCTCCTGAAGTTCTTTAGGAGAGTGAAATACCTATTTTAGGAGAAGGGACTGAAAAAGACTTGGCTTGTTCAGCATTGGAGGGGGAAACCAGAAACAATATGAATACCTGAGGGAATAAATGCAAGACAAGGAAAAGAACTATTGAGCTGAAGGGCAGTGTTTGCTTATGGAAAAATATGGGTCTAAACTGACTGGAAATTAGAGGAACTTTTTATTTTTATGAGGTTCTGGAACAGCCTGAAAATGGAGTAGTGGGTTCAGAAAAAGAACAGCAGCTTTTAAGGTGGAGCTCAATACTTTTATGAAAAGAATTATATGACATGATGCCTACAGATTGCATCTGATGACTCAGGAGATCCCTTCCAGTCCTATGTTCCTAAATTTTCCTGAGCAATTCAAGTATAAGAAGAAAATGTCAATTTTAAACAATTTGTAACTGGGCTTAGCTTGAGCACAATTCAATGGGATGAAGAAAAGGCACTTTTTTAGCTTAAGGGCATTCTGCCTTCTGAATTTCAAAGGCCTGTGGCAACCATGGTAGCTTGTCAAAATGGTTGTAAGAATCTTTTAACATACAGGGTTTTAGACATTATAAATCTTGGACTGGCCAATAACAATAATGTTTAATGTCTTTTTTCTTAAACTTCCTAAATCCTCCCCCTCTAACCTAAAGGAGGAGGAAGAAGAAGCTCCATTTTCATCATGCATAGAGGGAAGGATTGGTATAATCTTGTTGAGGGAAAATTATTGTGCTGCTCTGGATTAATTGTGGCCCAAGACTGATCTGTAGCAATCACAGGTGCAGTACACAAGCATTGTGGAGGCTGGACAAGAAGCTTTAAGAAGTATTCTTCTTCATTAATTTGTTGGCAAAACACTTCATGTATTTTCCAGAGAAATTTTGCTATATTTACCAGGTCTGGAACAGTGGTTCAGTAATTAAATTTTCCATGCCCATTACTCAATTTCCTTTATTGACACAGATATCTTGTTACTGATTGGAAAAGCTGTCGAACTCTAGAGTAGGACCAAATAAACTGGGGGGTGGTAAGATGTGTATCAAGCCATGTCCTTGTTTGCAAGCTTTTCCTCCAGCATTTGGGATTTTCTTGTGCATTAGGCTCACTAGAAACTCTTGCTCTGTCCTAGATTAATCCCTAAAAACAGAACACAAATTACTCTATACTTGTGGATTAAGAGTCAGTTAATGAGGACAGTTGGTATTGCCTCTTCAGTTTGGCTGAGTTTCTTACAACCCAAAAGCCTCTCCAAGATTGCAGCTCTCACCTGCACAAACCTATCTGGGAAATAACTAATCAGTGCATTTTCTTCCTGGTCTAATTGCATTTCTCATGAATCAGCTAGACCCTCGGGGGGACTTGGGCAGCTATTTCTCGGTCCCTGAAGGGAGGTGGGGATTGCAGGAAGTTTGCAGCATTGCTCTGCTACTGCAAGCAAATTTATCAGTGTCAATGGTTTCCAGACTCTTAGGCTGAGCACTAAAACCAATAGTTGCAAGTAGGACATTCTTCAGCAAAACTCTTCCTTTTTTTTTTTTTTTTTTTTTTTTTTTTTTTTTTTTTTTTTTTTTTTCCTGGAAAAAAAGTGGCTTTTCAATTAAAAAAACACTTTGGGGATGGAAAAGAACTTTTGTTGGGATATCTATTTTTTTACTTAAAATATGAAAACACGCAAATGTTCTTAATTCTGATAATCAAGAACATGTTTTATGTAGACCCCTTTCCCAAATTTAATGAAATATTTTTGTCACTGATTAAAACTTTCTATGAAATAAAAAATATGGCTTCCCAGCTGCCTTTGCTCTGTGCTGTTTGGGTTTCCACACGTGGATTTTGTCTGTGGGAATTTTGAATCCCTTACATCTGCAATAAATAGGGTAAAAAGCACTTGTAATATTTGCTGAGTGTCTCTCCCTCCTCACCATTAGTCAACGCTTACACAGTCGCATTTCAAAAAAAAACCCCAATAGAAATGTAATATTTCTGTTGTTCTGTAGTTTAGCACTGACATTTCCTACTGTGAAAAGGTTATCCTTTTTTTTTTCTGGTACGTTTCTATGTGAAGACTATTGCAATTTTCAGCTGAAATGCACTGAGAAAGCTCCAGCGTTTCTTTTAACATCCATTACTAAGCATTCAAATTCTCCAAAGTGCAGGAGGATACTTTATGCTGGTAATGACTGACTGACCTTTGTATTAACACCACTTCGAAGGCAGTTTAGTGGCTTACCTCTTAAGCAAAATTAATAAATTCAGGGGTTTCATTAATGAATATTTTGATTCACAGTTCTGCTTTAAAACGTAATTATATGTTACTCATAATGTTGCTCATACTCATCTATATTCTTCCTCTTCATTCTAAAGCTGGCCTATGAAGTAGCTGCATTTCCATTCTTTCTCTAATCCCTAAAGCCACATCTTGAAATCAGTGGGGCTGCATCATGGCAACCGAGAAGGATTTGGCACTGCCTCGTCTGCGAGTCTCGTCTCTCCACACATTGTTCTTGTTGTAGCTGGAAAACATATGTCCCATTACTTCTGTTGTGGAAATATCAAGTAAGATGTAGAACGTCAGCTACAGTTGTTCAGGGAGGGCATAAAGGCGGGGAAAGCCTCTGGAATAAATGATGGAAGCTCAGGAAGAGCTCTCCATATTGTTTACGGCAGCATTCCAAATTATAGGAAATTCTGAGACCAAAAACATGGTAGACATTGGTTGCTTACTGGTACAGAACTTTACACTTTCTAAAACTGAGATTTCTGTCACCTTTTCTGTTTAGAAGCCTCCTGTTTGAGAACATAATTAATATCTTGCCTTTTTTTTTTTTTTTCTGTCAGCAAGCAAAGCTCTCATTGAGCTTTCAGGTAGGCAAGAAGGTAGTTATGCACTTAAATATAATAATTATTTTTATGTGAGTAGAACCAGGATAGGAAATTCTAATTCTGCTGCAGCTACTTAACTAAAATAATTTCTCTCAGACTTTTCTTTCATGCAACTATACTGAAGCAGCCATGAGTCAGCAGTGCACCCTGAATGACTCAGCAGTTTGTCTGATTACTGGTATTTGACTGCAAAAAAAAAAAAAAGAAAAAAAAGGCAGAAGAAATTGAAGTATATGACTCCATCATTAGTACATCTTTTGTCAGTGCAGGCAGAATGCTGTCTGAATGTTTAATGCGTTCACTAAAAACTACAAGGACCCAGGTATTTGGGTGTTTTTAGTCCCTTGTGTGTGGAGATTCCAGCACTTTAGCTTGAGATGTGCTCATGGTGGAAGGTGTTTTGTGTCTGCAGTCTGGGTGTGGCCTAGTTGGAAGCTGGAAAATAATTTCATTGTATTTTAATCTCTGTTTCCAACAAAGACGTGATTTATTTTAGATGTACCCAAGTATTTTCTTTTTAAGGTTACTTCTCATTGCCAGGCTGAACCAATGATGCTGATCTGTGGTGCCTCTCTCTCCTATTGCTCTGTCCATGATGGTGATATTTGGCATCCAGCATCACAAACACTTGCCCTGGAAGCTGTAACAGTGTCACAACCAAGGCCAAATGCATTAATCTGTTACAGAATAGAGTTTTTGTTTAAGTCCACTAATTTTCATTTTAAAGGTCACATGATGACATCAAAGATCAATAAATGGTTAATGTGCTATGTTTGTGTGGTGAGGAAAGAGCAGATTAAAAACTTTTATAAAAGGCACTTTTATAATTTAATGAATAATAATAATTATTATATTTAAGTGCATAACTACCTTCTTGCCTACCTGAAAGCTCAATTGTACTTTTTCAATGGTTACAGCTTTGCATTTTGACTTTTATTTATGCAATTGCTGTGTTCCCATGACTCTGTCATAAACGAGTTGGGAAATTCAATAGTGTGTCCTGGCCAGGTAAATAAATGGGGACAAAACATGGTAATGGATTTCACATTTTGTATCCTATGTGTTTTATTTCAGATAAATAGACTCAATAAATGTTACAGTATATGCACTTGTGCCACAAATATTGCATTTGATTCCTAATGGGTCATAAAGTGCCTTTTGCAAACCTTCAAAAAAAGTCAGTCTGTTATATGGGAAATATATTTCAGTACTAAATTTACTTTATACTGTTTGCCCTACTGAACTTGTTCCTGTCTTATGTTTCTAAACTATGTAGATAGTAAAATTTATGTTTTGGGTTTGATCTGCCTCTTGGTTACGAAGATCTTAATTCCACTGAAGTGGTACAAGCTGGAGTCTTTACATCTGTTGCGTTTTAATGTGTTCAATATTATACTAACATAAGAATAATAATATCAAAACCTATTATAAGCTACATGAATTTTATTATTTGAACATATAAACCAAAAGTAATTTTCAATATTGCATCAGAGTAAGTCTAAATAATGCTACAGAGATCTGCATTATATAGAATGGATCCTCTGTTGTGTTTAACATTTTGACCTTGTGGGATATGACTCATGGTATAAACCAAAATGATGATGGGAATATAGAGGATAGATGCAGCATCAGCTATAGTCTTGTGACTTTTGATCACTTGAAGGAAAACTCAATGAAAATTTTGTGTTAACATGGTGGCAATCTCTAGCTAATGTTGGTTTTGATGAATTATCTGACCATCAACACATTTAATGCATTAATGGTTGAATCAACTTGGGAAGTTACAGAAAAGCTGAAAATCTAAATTTGTGAAGTAATAATCCTTAACTGGTAACTTTGCAATAAGTTTGTTTCATCTAAGACCAGGATTTTATAAATGTTGTACATGAAAATTGAAGAGGTATTTATTCTAAGTAGAATATGGCACATATTGATAGAGCCAAATGTAGCTCCATCTAGATGGTGGTATTTGTTCCACATTTATTTTAGTATTTAGGATGATGCTGTCCCAGATGATTCCATTTATGTATAATGGGAAGTTACTGTAAGTTACAGAGACAAGGCTAATATATAATTTCTCGTACTCGTTCCATACAGGCAAGTGCCAGAATAACCAGTGAATGGCTGCAAGATGTCAGTAAATCTGGGCCATAGAATATTAAAACTGTAAAATCTGAGTTAGATCCATCATGTTCATATTGTTACATATGTGTTACCGAGGATTCCATGTGCATTATTTGAACCATTTCTGATCATCATAAATCTTTGAGATAAAGAAAATGGATGGCTCAAGTGGCAGCATAATGAAGCTGGAGCTAAACCCTTCAGCTCTACTCTATCCAGAGTGCCAAGAAACTCTGTGGAAGTTTTCTTTAACTTTTATTAGTTTGTAGAAAGTTACTTAATGTTCAGGGTTTGTTGACCCTAAGGAAGAGCATAAAATGTATATTGGCACTTAAGTAAATATTTGTGAAAAAGGTGCAGTGATGGTCAGTCAGCTGTCCCTTAGACTTGGTGTTCCTTCAGGGAACCATTAGGAGCCCATCCACTTTCAGCCAAGCCTTTCAAAGACTTCCCATCAAATGAGATGGGATTGAGCCAGCCCTTTTGGCTGAAATATTTAAGTGTGTTCTTCAAGCAGTAAATTAAAAAAAAATGACAGGAGAATTAAGTAGAAAAAAGGAATATACTTGGGCAATAAATCTGTTCACATTTAAATTAAATTTTTGGTCAGAATCCTAAAGCATAAATGAGTTAATTATACTGTCAATCAGCTCAGGTATCCAAAAGACTTTGAAACAAAATCTGTTAAGCAATTAAATTAAAACATTTAAAAAAGATCCACAAGCAAACACTGACAACTGAGCCTACCTTGAACCTGTTCACCCCTGCTCTATTCCCCAGGAGCTCTCCAAAGAAGGTTTACAAGGCAACTGCCATCACTATTGCTCCACAGCAGGATGGTGATTGACTGGACTGGCTGTTCCTAGATGTGATCTGTTCCACCACACAAGAGTAATTTGTTTAAAACCTGTCAGAAGTTCACCACTTTAATAAGATGGAGATTCCTGTAATCTGCAATAACAGTAATTAAAGATTTAAGTGTTGCCCACTTTTATGTGTCTTACGTACATATTCAGAAATAATTTATGTACAAAAAATTGTCTCGAACTGACTTTCCTGAGGCCAATGATTTATGTGCCATTCCCTTAGTGAGGTCAAGACTTGGTAAGAGAGAGTGATTAAAATGAGAATTAAAATGTGAATTGTAGGGAGACTTGTGTCCTCTCCAGAGATAATGTGGTAACTCTGCTCCATCAAAGGTGGAGTAAAATGATCCTCAGAGATGCTGATATTTGTCTAAAAACTGGACTAGCAAATTTTTTTCCTGTTTAAAGCGTTAGAAAAGCTCTGTTGCTTTTTCTTCAGAAAAAAACCCTGAGTTGATCTTTCCCTGCATGTGGTGCTCCCCAAAATATGATGCTCATGTGTGTCAGGGTGGACACAGTCTAGGAGGAGGAGGAGGAGGAGAAGGAGGTCTTACCCAAGCTCTTTATGAGTAGGCACAAACGCTCTGCATGGTGTGACAGAGCTGTTGTCGGAGCAGCAATGCCCTGGACATGCTTTATGTACTTAACTAGTCCTGAAAAAGTCAGAGTCTTTTGTGCAGAATGCTCTGACTAAAAGAGTTTATGAGGTGTATAATGTCTCATGCTCTGCACTTCCTAACTACCGGACTGACTTTTGCAGCTCAAATAAAATCTGACACGCTGGGTCTTCTGGCACGTCAGCAGCTGAACAGCTCTCGAGGGCTGAGGCCATTGGGTTCCCAAACTCTGCCCCACCTTTGTGTAGCTTAAATGCTTCCTGCACAGGGAGGTCAGGGAACATGAGGTTTTAAAAAGCAAGCCTGTTCAGTTTGATTAATTTGATTGTACTTTCTTCTCCTGTTTTAATAGGCAGAGTATAGGCTGTTGTCTTGAATTTTCTGACCTAATGTTCAAGGAATTTGTTGTTGTTTCCAGTTATTAATAAGGGCCTTTATTTGAGGTAATAGAAGCATTGCTCCTTTAGCTCTGTAAACATTTGTTACATCTCCTTAGAAAGAGTAAGCAGCTATAATTTCTAAGTCATTATTCACCTTTTCCAAGAGCTGTATTTCTCTGGGCTCCTATTTCTTTTTTCAATATAGATGCTTCTGAGACTTTTGAAGTTTTCCTCATTATATTGTTAAGAATTTTATCCAGAATTTGTGGAAAACCTCTCTCTGACTTGTTGCTATAGCTCATAGATTCAAACTGCATATTTTGCACTTGAGATAGATGTGGATAGAGAAATTTCAAGTGTCATATTCCATTACAGTCTGAAATTCCCTGAAAGCTAAAGCACATTGTAAAATTACATTGTCTCTTCCATCATTTAGTTTCAAGAAAGAAAGAGCTCACAAAAATGTCAAAACTTGGTAAACTCAATATTAAATATAATGAGCTTTTGACTTTGGTACTGCCAGAATCACTGGCAGATGAAAATGTTGTTTATAATCTTCAGACAATATTTCTCCTAATTTCTAGCTTGAGCTTTTTCAGGAATGGTTCATACACCTGGAAAATTTGTTGTTAATTCAATGCTGTCATATAGCTAAAATAGCCATTCAATGTATTTAGCTCTCTAATATACTTCAGACATCAGTCATAAGCCTTTTCAGCCTTCAGTCTGCTAGGCTGAGCCTAAGTTCATTTAGTTTTCTTGTGAAAGATAAGCTCTGCCTTTCCCATTCATCTTAGTAATGATTGTCTGTGCTTGATCCATTTTGTGTTCATTTTTCTCCAACGGGGGTTGCTGAGGCTGTGCATAACCCTGGGACAGGAGCCATTGCAGTGGCTTGGACAGTGACAAAATAGAAATCTTTCATCTGCTGTCCCCTAAGATTGAATCCCAGACTCACTGAGTTGTTGAAATTGGAAGAGACATCTAGAGAAATTATACTGCAACCCCCCCTGCCCAAAGCAGGGTCAGGGTATCACTCAGTTCAGTGTGTCAGTTTAACACACAGGAGTGGTCAAAAAAATTGGATGTTGAGAAAAATCAGGAAAAGTATAAAAAAACAGAAAGCATTAGGTTGCCCTTTATTTCATAATACTATATAAAAAAGTTTTGGTTCTGTGCCTCAAAGGAAATGCAGTAGAATTCCAGAAGGTGGAAAATTGTGGAAATGGCATTCCAAATCAAAGGAGTGATGCTGCATCCTCTTGGATAATGAATGAAATGGGACTTTTTAGCCCAAAAATGAAAGATATGGTAGATATCCATGAAATTAGAGTGGCATGGAAAAAGTGAGGAGCAAATTGCTCACTGTGCCTTCCAACAAAATGTGGGGCGTGCAATGAAAGCATCAGGCAGGTTCAGAACAGCAATGAAGGTGCTCCTTTTGAGCCTTGGGATTCAGCTGTGGAACTGTCTGCCACAGGATGCTGTGGAAAGCAAAAATTTTCATAAATTTAAAAGCAGCTGGAAAAATTTATGAAAGAAAAATCAATCAACAACTATTAATTAAGAGACACAATATTTGGCTTAGTAATCTGGAAGAGTATTCTGGGAGAAATACCATTCCCTTATAGCCTTGTTCTTTTCAGTGTTTGTGTGATAGGGTGCACACCTTTTATAAGCTTTGGTTTTTAATTTAGAATAAAGTTAAATTTTAAAATCGTGAAGTCCTCTGTAATATTTTTTTCTCCTTAGAGGTCTAATTTCTAGAGACCAGTCCCAGTGAAAAGTTCTGTTGAAGAATACTGGTTTTATGCAATGCAAGGGTATAATGGGCCTGATACTTGCTCTCTTTCACCACTATTATTTTATTGAGTTAATGTGGGTACCTTTAATTTACAGGGGAAAAGAAAGAGACAGCTATTATCTCTTAAGAGGGTGAAATTACAAAGACATCAGTAGGCACAAGAAATGCATATTTCCTCCAAGAGATACATGCTTCTGAGATGTTTCAATTAGCTCACATCTGTGTCCTCTCTAAGAACTAGGAAAATTGTACTTGCATTTAATGTTCTGAGTTGGCCTGTAATAAACAGAATATGAGCTAATTATGTTAATGGCTGAGGGCTAAAATCTCCTTCACTTGAGTGTGTCTTCATGGCTGTTACAGGGGCTTAGTATTATAATATTTAATGACCACCCAGAAGTCAGACTTGCCAAGAGTGAGGACTGAATATTTTTATTAATTGCACAGTGGTCAGACACACCCCTGGTCTTTCTGTCTCTTCACAGCAAGAATTCACTCCAGTCGTGTTCTGAGATGGGGCAGGAGCCACAGTCTCCTTCACATTCCAGTAGCTCCTCCTCAGCATCCTCCTGCTGGTATCTGACCTCACAAGAGGGAGAATTTAGCAAATGTTTATGCCTTGTACTTTGATAAATGTAATGTAGAATGTCTTCAGCTTGTTAATAATCTTGGGGGAGAGAACATTTTTCTTGCCTAAACCCAGTTAGTACAATCTGATCCTCCTGTTCTCAAAGACATGTCCTACTCTACTGTTTTTGCAATTATCAAGCTAAGTAAATATCTCTGTCTGTTTCGAGAGAATTATTCTGAAGGTTTGTCTTTAAAGCTAATGGGAATACTTTTTGATTTTCTTTTTGGAAAAAAAATCGAAAAGTAAACAGTGAAAACACAAAAATTTTCAGTCAAAAGATTTTGATTTAGAATCTCAGGTTTTGAATTTGGACATGCTTCCAGGGTGTCTTATTTTTGCTATTGTCTTCTTAGAGTTACATTTCAGTTTTTTTTCATGGAAGTACAAAACTGAAACTACATGTCTATTCTAGAACCTTAATACAGTTTAAAGCCCTCTGTGTATTTCTCAATGATTTTTTTTTCTATTTTATCGAATCATCATTTTACCAAGAAAAGCCAACACTTTATGGAAAACTTTTTTTGTTTTAGTAGGAAAAGAAAAGTGCTCCTTTTAAAACCAGATGTAGCCATCCAGTTTATGGAAGGATAAAGGAAAGAAATCTTTTGCTTCCGTTTTAGATATCCTAATGTCACCTTTTGACTTAAGCAGATTAATTCTTACCAAGTTAATTTGTGATTCTTAGGATCAGTGTTTCCTGTAGCTTGTCAGATCAGACCACTGTAGTATTACATCTCACGGTGAGCAGGGGTCTGTTCCCTAATTCCTGTTTTCCCTGTTTTCTGTAAACCTGCATCACTGTTGGGATTGTCCCGAGCCAGCCCAGCAGCTTCTCCCAAGCCATCTTGCTTGTTTCCTGCTGAGGGTCTTATAATGGCTTTTCACTGTTTGCCTGTTCCAGCAATTATTTCCTGGTTTCTAGCCAAACAGTGATTCACACAGCATATAAAGGTTTCATTCCACTTTTTTCAGTTTCCAACTTTCTGGTGTTTTCCTGCAATTTCAGTTCCAGAAGACATACTACCTTTTTTCTTCCCTTTTAACCTCCTACTTCATTCAATTTACCATCATTTGTCTACTCCACCTCTTCCTTTCATGCTGTTAGAACTGAGCTGTGCTGCAGAGTTCAGAGGCTGCAGCAGCTTGCATTTAATTCTTCTTTGCTCTTGAAGATTTTTCACATTCATCATGGAGTTTTAGGTTTCACATATTCTCTTCTGTATGGAAAAGACATTGCATCAGAAGACATTCTTTTGATGCATGGTCTTGGCTGTGCAGAAGAACACAAAGAACAGCTCAGCTTTGCGAGATCTCTTTTATGAGGCCTCATGCCCAGCAATGAAGGCTGGAGCTGGCTATATACACAATACTACACACTTTTTTTCCTTCTCTTCTTTGTTTTAAGAAGCAGGACTCCACTCACATGCAAATAGCAGCTGTTTGCAAGTGAAAAGCAATGAATAATGATGCTGTTCTGTTCAGGAAATAAAATTGTGTTCTAGAATTGATAATGAATCGCAGAAGATATCTTAATAAACACATCTGCTTTAGTGTAAGGCCAGAGCTTTTAAATGCATGACCTTGTAGTCAGAAGTAACATGGGCAAATGTCAAATCCCTGTATTTCACAGACATCAGGAGGGATTTCTTTCCCTCATGTCTGGTTCTGCAGGTGGCTTTCAGTGGTTCTCACTTAATCCCTGTCTAAAGTAACTTTTGAGGGGAGGAAGAAACATCACTAAAAAGTGGGCCCAGATGAGTATTGCCTCCTCTGAGTGAGAGGCTCTTAATTTTGGGTCTTCTTACCAAAGTACCCAGGATTGAGAGCTGTTCTGGCACTCCATCATTAATTTAAAAACTGCCACCCCCCTGCTGTTGCATCAGTGCCTGTGTGTGTCTCATCTCACGGTAGTGACTCACCTCTTTTCTCACCTTTGTGGTCAGATTGTGTCACTGGGTGTGCTGGAACCAGCTATTGTCATATGTGGGCTGATGGATCACAGAAATCAGCCCCATTTTGCCAGCAGTAGGTGGATAGTCACTAACAGAACTTGTTGATTCTGTACTGAAAGCAGGCTCAGATCTCAAGGGGCTCAATATCATTCGTACCTTTGGTGCATTTGCAATTCCTTCCTTTGTAGTGAATATTTTTACTTTCAGCTGAGTTAGAACCTACTGCAACAACTGCTGGAAGATTTTTTTTTAGGGCCTTGGTAAGCAGAAGCAGTTTATCAACCAGGGCAAATGCTAGTGAGGATTCAGTCCCTCCCAGAATGGTGAGAAACCAACCATGGGCAAGGGTCCCTTCCTGTGAATCCCCTTCCTCTGTGCTCAGGAGTCTGGACTGAAAATACAGTGATTAATGAATTATTAAGCAATGCTTTTCTTTCAGGATTGAAAAGCAAAACTGACTTGCACATGATAAAAACCACTGGAATTATTTGCTTCCAAGGGGAATAAAAGCAACACATGTGTACAGCCTGTGAGTTTAGTGGCATTAATTATATGGTAGTGATATTTTGTGTGTGACAGAAGAATGAAATCACCCTTTTATCAGTGGCATTGATATCTATATTCTTTTTCATGGGAGATACATGTGTGACAAAATGTTGCTGTTGCTTGAGCTGTTGTTGTTTAATTATGCTGCTGATTTTAGTAATATACTGTTGTTATGCTAATGAGTTACTAGCATTTGTGTCTTGGAGGTTTGTTCACAAAATGTATCCTGAATGGAGAAAGTTCATGAAGTACAAAATTGTCATGTATACATATATATATCATTAATGTGAGAAGTTGGTTTTATAATATATATGTAAAAAAAAAATTAGGATAAGTACTGTGAAGTGCTTACTCAGGCACTGAACTTTTATACTGAAATGTATTTTTTGGTACATTTGTCCTTGCTTGTTATTCTTCAGTAAAGATGTTTATTTTCAGCTGTGTTACCAAGTTAATAATGGAAACCAAGGGTGAATGAAAGATTTTCTCTTGATTTAAATAAAAAGTTTCTTGAAGTCTTTCTTAATTTTGTGTTGTAAAGGATGAGACTTTGCAGGGAAGTTGCTATTGCAGCATCTCCTACAAAACACTGCAGTTCTGTGTTCTGGTAGAATTCTGCAGAATATCTTATTTGTGGCTGGAGAGATGGGGCTGTGGCCTGCCCTGAGTAGTACATTGCAGACCTCTTCTTGTTTTAATTCCTTACTGCCTTTGGAAACTGTGATCCTGATATCTGAAGAACAGGACTATAAATTAATCTTATTTTCATTTAAATGTTTATTGGAAAATTTGAATATATATAAATATATATTCAGCAATCAACTCCTGTAATTTATACTGCCTGTGTGGGCATCCCTGGGTTATTATGCTGAAGGTTGCTGCCTTCTGTGATCACTGCAAAGCAGACTATGTATAATGCCTATGAGTTGGGCTTTATCTACTTTCTTGACTATTATTATTAGTAATAATGAATGTGTATGAATTTTCCTTCACTTGAAGTAGTGAATTAGTTCAAAATGTGAATCCTGAGTTCACTTTCATAGCATCTTGCTGCTTGTCACAGTATTTTCACAGTATCTTCCCAACTACCATTTGAAACTCATTAGGTCAGTCCCCTTATGATGCTCATGTAAAGAGAGTCCTATAAATTCCCTGCTCTTGAGGCAGGGATGAAGCCAATTAAACAAAATTAGCCACATGATCAAAGGGGCTGGAGAAGATTTTAAATACTCTCATCAAATATATGGCTTTCTGCATGAAAGGGAGCAAGCACAGAGGAAATACCAGTTTTCTCATCAGCTACATAGTTTTTAGAAGTCTCACAGTCTGAGATAAGCCCTGTGAATTCCAACCAGCAGGCACACTTCTCTCAGTCTTTGAGATGTTCCTTGTGAAGTTGCCAGAAATGCAAAGCAAGGGTGATAGAATAATGCTGTAACGGAAGATCAAACTCATTCTTTCTGCTACATTACTCTAATTTTTGTAATGCCCTCCCAGGAGCATAGAAGATCCTTGATGCATGGAGCAATGGTGGTATAAATTATTAGCTCTCTGCTCCAATTTGTTCATCCTGGATAGTCATAAAATGTGTTTGTTTCAAACAAAACCTCTGCTTTCCAATTAGATAACAGTAAACCATTTTCTGTTTGCTTGTTTTTATTTTCTATAAGAGTATTTGAAGGCAGAAGCTAAGTTATTTTGACTTTTAAATTTATATTTTCAAGTATAGAGGTTTAGGATCCAGCTGTCTATATCAGCATGAAATTATTAAGATTGTTTGTTTGTGGTAGTAAACCAGTTCATAAAAGCCTTGTAGCATAAGCTTTGTGATAGATGTTTCCAAAACTATGGTGATAGTATTTACTGTTAAGTCTGGCAATGTGTTGTAAAATAATGAAGACTCAATTTTCCCCCTTAAATTCATTCATCAGAATGTCCAAATTAGATTATACTGACTCCAGGCTTTCGCTTTAACTGGCTGTGCAAACCCCTGTGGAAAAAACAATAGGAAATTTAATAGAAGCAAGGATAGTAGGATTTTACAAGAATTTAATAAAGTCCCACCAAAACTTTTAAGATTACTCCTGGAACTAAACAGTAAGTGATACCTCAGATAGACTTTTGCAGTAGCTTGTAAAATTGAACAGCAGTGACACAGCTTCCTAGAAAATTATGTAGGATTTTTGAGGGAAAAAGCCCTCAGAGAATCCGAAGACTATGATTTTTTAATTTCCAAGAGAATGTTTCCAGCGGGACTATTGAGGTCCAACCTATCATTAAGATATCAGATCTGTAATGGAAAAACCCCAGGTAGAGCAGAGTCTGCGTCAGTTATTTTTACATTCCAGGCACTGCCACCTCTTTTAGAATGGGGCCACACCTTGTGGCCAGCTGGAAACGTGGAACTAACCTATGGCTTCAGCTGAGCCCTCAGAAAAGGATTTGATGCTTATCACTTCTGCTTGAGCTATTTCGCGTTGTGGGGAGATTTCATTTCCCAGCCCATCCTTTGCATGAGATTGGGACAATTAATTTAGGAATTACTCAAGGAGTGAGGAGGTTTCGATAGAAAAAGGAAAAGAAGCTGCACTGAGAGAGGTACTTCCATAGAAAAGAGTTGGCTCCAAAGAAAGGTGAAAGAATATTTGTATGGGGCAATGCAGGTGGCACCTGCATTAGAATTTATTTCTGAATACACAGCATTCCACTCCTTGGTGAAATTCCTCCTTCCCATTCAGTGAAAGGCTGACCACATATTTTACTTTGTGATACAAGGAGTGCTGAAGACATGAGTAAGAAAGTGAAGCAAAAATCTTTCTATTTCCTGGGATGAATCACCTGTCTAGGAGTGGAAAACTTCCTCTGACCTCAGAAAATGTGCCAAAATCTCAGTTTTCAGTTAAGTTTTATTACAGGGCATTTAGAGGTAATTCCTATAAAATTTAATAAATGAAAGGTAAGAAATTGCATCCTTCCTATAGTACATGAACTTGTATAGTTTATAGATGTATTTTCCATATTGGCATAAAGGAAAAGGGATTAATGAGCTGTGTCATGCTTTCAGAGGTACAACGTACCATGGAACTCAGGGGTAACTGATTCCAGTCCCTGGCGACCCTGAGCAGTTCTTTGGCATGGCATGCTGCTTTGAACATTCAAAAAAACCCAGTGGTGTTCCTTCTGGATACATGAGAAGAGCTGATCCTCCCCTGGAGCAGCAAAGACTTCAAAATATTAAAAATATAAAGGCAGAGAAGGTGCAAGGGGATCTTAGATATGAGATAAGTGATGAGAGGGGAGGGAAGAACTCTGTCCATAGGAAATATCTGTATCCATTGGAGCAAACTTTCCTCCCCAGCACAAGACCCAAATTTGGATATTGCCTTCACTGCATAGCCACCACCCAACTCACAAATTGCTGCCCTACCATTTCAGCATTAGCAGTGGGGGGAAAAACTCTACAAAAGCCAATTTTCTTCTCCCCTTGCATTGCCCTGGGAAGAATCCAGTCATATGCCAAGAAAACCAAAATTAAACAAAAATGAATGGGCATAAGTCATCACTAAAACACCCAACATGTTTGGGTAGGCTTAGAGGGCCAGCAAAGCCTCTGCTAAATTCATGTGGGTGTTTTGCTCTGAAAACACCCTCATAATTATAGAAGAAAGCCATCACCATTGCCTAAGGAAATGGGACACTCTCACTGATACAAGCCTGTCACTCCAGTCTGCCTTGCAGGAGGGTATTTGCACACACAGCCCACTGTGTTTGTCCAAAGGCTGGCACTACTCTTTGGCTCCATAGCTGGAAGTTCAACCCAGCTGAAAATTCATGAGGTGGAAAACGTCAGTCCAAAGTTCCCTACTTACTAGCACAGTTTCTGATGAACTGGGTCTATAAGGGAATTAAGGTGTTTGATCCCAAAAGACACTTTCAAAATGTGAAGAGTAATTTTGAAGTTGGCTTCTAAAATCTTGCTTTCAGTGTTTGTTGGGAATGGTTGTTGATGTGTTTTGGGGTCTGATTTCTGGTGTCCTTTTGGTGTAACAGGAGTCCTAAATGCCATGATATTTTTTTGCTTCATCATTGCTTATATGAGATGAATTTTGCCATCATGTTTTTAGTTTGCAGGATGATTATGTTGCGTTCTAGGACATGAATTTTATTTCCCGTTTAGTTCCACATCCCTACTTTGAAAGGTCTTTGAACAACTGTTCCTGAACTTCTTTTTGTATATCCCTAATCACCTTTTTCTTTTCCTTGCTATGATTTTTGGATTTTTTCACTCTTTCCTGTGAACAGTTTGAATTCTGAGGAGGTGTTAGAGTATTTTATGCTCATGTTATTTTTATAATGGAGTACTTCAGTAGGGCTGTGTTTTTTTGGTTTTTAAATTACAGCCATTTCTATTGTTAATATTCAGAGAAGACGGTTTGACCTATAAGTTTGACTTTCATGATTGTTTCTGGAAAATTGTGAGCCATCTGTTAGGTACTTTAAGGGAAAGTAGATGTCCATAAAACTTATGGAGGCATCACTGATGTGTGCAAATCTGTTTCTTTACTTCTGTATCTTAAAGTTCAGATGATTCAATATTCTGTATTTCCTAGAAGAGAAGCTGCACCCGAATTAAAAATTTAACATGCAGCAAATTCAGCAAAAATTGATGAAGTCCATTATGAAAACAGAAGGTGTCTTGATAAAATCACTGTGCTGCCAAATGGAATGTGATTGAGTTACCTTAGGAAAGGTCAGCCTTGGGTACAGCTGGTTTGAAGGGTGGCTCTTCCTTTGCAGGCTCTGGTATCAATAAAACCATTCTCGTGTGTTTTGCCTGATGTTTTTCTGCTTTGGAGGACGTTACACCGTGACCACGGTTTGCGCAGTAATCGCCTTCCTTGGGATAGTCCCAGTGCATGAAGCACACTGCTCACAAATAAGGGTTTTCACATGCTGAGAGGAAATTGGCAAATACTTTGAATACATAATAGGAGCTATACTGAGGTTTCCATTAACTACTCCAGTAGAAAAATGTTGCAGTGGTCAAGTATTTTACTATTAAAGTGCTGACTAACAAGAAGGAATGCGATCCTGTTAGATGTGACATCTATTTATAACTGATAAAAAGAAATGAGTTGCCTGCTCAAAAGCAAGTGTAGGGGATGGTATTTGCCAAATATATTGTTTTTAGCTTAATCTCCCCATTTAAGTAAATGGTAGAATACAGAGTACTTTAATGTTAGTAGAATGCTCCAGACACGGATTTCCTTTAAAAAGTTACTAAGAAAAAATGTTCACTCTTTTCAAAAGATGCAGCCAGTCTGAAATTACTTTTAATATTAGACTAACTTTGTGAGGAAAAATAGGCAGCATAAGAAAAATAAGATCTTTTATAGATAATAATTGGATAATAAATTCAAATTATTGAAAAATGTCACAAACAGATTATTGTAAGTAAAACATTCAAGAAAAGTGGTGAAATACTCAAATTCTCACACATACTGAGAGTAATATTGGTATTTCTAAAAAATGTGGTAGAAATTAATATTTAATTGTGCATGACCTACCCTTTTATCTTGACTCTCTGCAGTCATGCTGCTTGGAACTAGAGGAGTAACCTCAGTGGAGGAAGTAAAGTAGACTCTTTCATACTTATTCTCCAGCAAAGCCCAAAGCCTTCACATAAAAGCCATCAGCTTTATAAAATATGTAAAAATGAGTATCCTGTTAACTGTTATCTGGCAAAATTCTTGGAATGGATTCTGACATCCTGGTCTGTGTGTTCCATTATACAAAGGACATGGGGTTTGGTCACAGCTGGCTGGGATAGAAATCCTTTGCTGTAGGAGCATTCCCTGCTGGGGCTGCAAAGCTGGACCTCAGCCCAGGAGCTCTGTCCTGACTAATATCTGCTCTGTTTCCTGCACCAAGTTGAGCTCTGATGAGGAGAGGATCTGTTTCTGACCAGTAGTTTCCTTACTGTGTTCTTAGTCTCTAAGACAATGGGAAAGGTGTAAAAAAGGAAAATTAGTTCAGAACAATATGTCTTCTCTGACCTTTTTCTTTGTCCAGCTGTGAATATTGAACATCTTATCCAGAATTCTCATGCCAAGCTTAAAATAATTTCTTCTTGAGCTAGTCCACAATGATGAAGTAGAATTTTTCAGGAGATGGATTGCTCTGAGGGTGGAAGATTATTACGTGCAATTCACTCTGTTAAACTGAGCAATAAGCATTGCTAAATTGAGCTTTCTCAGTGCTGGGTGGCCATTCTTCTAGTTCTATGGTGAAAAAGGGGGATTGGAACCAAGTTCCCTGCTTGGATCTGATCATCATACCAATCCCTGCCATCTGAGCTCCTAATTATGATTTACTAAAAGCTTGGCATGAAGCCCAGATCTGCTAAGGAGCCAGAATGGAGTGTCCCTGCTGGAATCAGTTCACATCAGACCATGTAGCAGTCGTGGATCCCAAGGTGTGACCCTGCTGGGTTGTGTGACAGCAGCACTTTAGTCCCATCATCACCATCCCTGGCCCTGCTGGGTGCTGCAGGGAAGGTCCCAGCCTCTGCCTGGGTGCACTGCCATGGCCACGCTCCTGCCCCACAACCCCACATCCCCAGTGCAGCTCAGGGCTCAGAGAGGACCCAGCTGTTTGTGGCTGAATTATGGGGTCTGGGAGCAGGGAAGGAGCAAGGATATTGACCTGAAAGTGTGCATAGCATCAGCAAGGATGCATGAGACAAAGCCCCAAAGGTGAACTTTATATTCTGTACCTTGAAATTGATGTCTAAAAGTATTGTAACAGGACTACTTTCTCTTGTTTATATTAGTGATAGAGATGGTTTTCTGAATATTTCAGAAAGCTTCAGCAGCTTTCTGGAAAAATGAGAGTGAGTGCTAAATTGTGTTATATTGTCTGCTAACATGCTGATGTTCAGTCAACTTTGAGTCATAGAATTATGGGATATCCTGAGTTGAAAGTTGGGACCCACAAAGATCCAAAACTCCAAGTCCTGCACAGGGCAGCCCCAACAATCCCACTGCTGTCCAAGTGCTCTGAGTCACTCTCACACGGCTTCCACTCCAGACCATTCACCATGCTCGTGTCCTCCTTTGGACACTCTCTAATGGCTTTGGATCTTTCTCATGTGGTTCCCAGAGCTGCACACAGGGCTCGAGGTGAGGCTGCTCTGGAGCAGAGCAGGGCAATCACCTCTTGTCATTCTTCCTCCCAGTAAAATGAAGCAACGTCATGTTTTTGGAGAACCTTTTGGTTTGTAGTTTCTTGTGAACAGCAAGGTTGGATGGTTTTCAAAATATTCCTGAGTCAGACACCTAGCAGCTCACAGAACTAGAGTCATTGTCCCCATTAGTTATTAAATTCTTGGTTACAGTGGTTAAAAATTCCTTCCTGCACTGGTGTGATGGTGTTCACTTAAGCTTTCTGGAACTTATTTTGGGGACAGCACCATTAATGTGAAAACTTCCAACCTGTGTCATGCTAGCAGTTTCTCCAGTTAAACAACATGCATTATAATTTCTGACTGCATTATTAACATGTATTTGGAGAGGGAAGGACACAAAGCTTACTGTAATATCTTTTAAGAGAGAAATATCTGAGTTCCTTTTGGCCTAGTGTCAATAGAAGGAGATGACTCCTCAAGGAGTGGCTGTTCACTGATCTAAATATTAACCTACAAGACTTGGCAGCACAATGAGAGTGTTCAGCTGACTGATTCAGGACTGATATCTTGCACTGAAAATATTGAGAATCATTGTGTATTTGAGGTAACTTACGGCTTTTGTCATACTTTAACTTCATCAACCTTTAAAATAATGAAATAATTTTACTTGCCAGAAAATGTCTTGATGGGCAAAGCTTGCTAAGATTTCTAAATGCCTGCCTTCTTTTATGGTTGTAGATGTGTTCTTGAAGACTCTTCGAAGACTGGGCTCCTCAGATTTATAAATTTATAGAATAATTTCAGTATAATCATGTAGTAAGTATCCAAAAGCTGATGGAAGCTCAGGTTAGAGATATTTTCTTTTCCTGCACAGGCCAGTTCTGCCCTTTACATGAAATGCAGGTGACTTCTATGCAGCTGCAGTGGAATTTGACCTTCAAGCCGTGTGTTTTCACAGCAGTGATGAGGCACCGTCTTTTGTTTTCAATACAGTCATATAAAATTATCACCTTAATTAAAAGAAAAACTAAGCACTCAGCCTCCTGCCTAATTTCAGAACCTTCTTGTTCCTTGCTTTGTTGAATGAAGATCCTGTGTTCCTTTCATAGTGCAATATCCTCTGTGCTTAGTAACCCTTGCTGTTTCTTCAGACTGGAGTTATTCAGCAGTCAGAATTAGGGCTCACTCATCAGACAACATGGATTTTATAAGTTCATTACATTTCCCTCCTCAGATACAACTGCATACTTCTGTCTTAATAAAAACTTCAATCTGTAGAAACATTCAATTGCAATTTATAACTGTACAAAAAGCAATATTTAACATCACTGTAAAAGTTCCTGGATGCAAAAAGCCAGGAACAAATAGTGTTGGGAAAGGTTGGTGATGCCTACAAGAAAGATCCCCAAACTGCACAGTACTTCTTTTATCTATAATTATCAGCTTTTTTGTAGAAAGTTCATTTAACCAAACCTTTCTCTCTGTTTCCCTGTGAGATTAAAATGTGGTAAATGGAGAAGAGGTGAAAAGATTGTTTAGCAGGAGTAGACTAAATTTTTGAAGCATAGCCAATAAAAAAATAGAAGGAGGATTGTATTGACACTATTAACAAAGGCATTTTGGGCACTGGCTCCTAGAGAGGCTACAATTTAATATTTCAGTTTCAGCACGAGAAACTTAAAGAGTTTTCTGCATTATTAAATGCAGGTTTTGATATTAATTTTCAGAGCCATCCACCTCTTTTACAACATGCTGTCCTCCTCCTACACAATTTAGTTGTTTCACAATTGTATTGCGCAGCAGACAAATTTCCTGTAAGTTTACAAATTATGCAGGTCTTTGGTGCTTTTAAAAAGCAGCCTTGAAATCTGAAGTTTTAGCCCCTCTGAGAATTTTTTTTTTTTTTTGTGGATGAAAATTGTTTGTGGACTTTGCCCTAATTTATCAATAAAATGATCAAGTAAAGAGTGTCAAAACCCCAGCAACCTCTAGAAATAGTTTATTTCACCCATTTAATTGCATTTCTTGAAACTTACTTATTGACAAAGTCTGCGTTTGGGGCTTTGAATGGGTGAAGATTAAAGTCATGTAGAAATCATTCTCCTTTGCACTGTCCTACTTGCTTTTTTTTTTTTTTCATTTTGAGCATTTTTTGTGTTAGAAATGTCAACACTTGAAGTCAGATGTGGCTGTGCCTCTCTTTCTGAGCAGGTGCCAGGTGCAGGAGCCCGTCCCAGTGGGAGCCTCCTCTCCCTGGCTCTCCTGAGCAAGGGCAGAGCCTAAAATTAGACCCTGATGTCAACCCCCGAGCTAAGCCCTAACTACTCAACTTTCATAAAACTGCTTTTGTCGTTGCCTGATGCCTGTTGGTGAACTGAGCAAGCAGGTATCAGGGCTAATCCTAAAAATGTTTGGTTATATTTACAGTGACCTTTCTCAACAACCTGGAAGTGGTGCCATTGGGATCAAACCAGAGCTGCTGGTAGATCATTTGGTTTGTGTCGCTCTGCATTTTCCTCCAAAACATTTCATCACATATTCCAAGTACTTGTTTAATGCAATAATTTAACCCAAGACTACCTTCTTTACCATTTGAAAATATAATCATCATGTGTTTTGGCTTTGAAAAAAGAAGAGAAAGAAATGTTTAGCTTTTTTAGCTATTTTGATTTTTTTAAGGATTGAAATTTTCATTCTATCTTCATCAGAATGGAAAAATCACTGTTTATTTGTTACTTAAACTTCACCCTTTAAATTTTAGGTATCCCAGCGTTACTTTTTCTGATGCTGTAGTTATTTTCATATTACTTTTGTGGGAGTTGAAATGTGTGTAAAAAACCACGTATTACTTACAGAAATAACTTAAAACTAATAGTATTCTGAAAAAAACCCCAAACAAGCTACCCTGTACTTGAAAGCAGTTTGATAATTAAACAGAACAATTTAAAAATGAAAAAAAAAAAGCGCTAAGCAATTTGGAAAGGAAGTAATTTGTATAACTAGCAAATATTTAAATAGAACAGGACTATTTCCTGCAGCGTAGGATCCTTTGCAGAGTGTTTCAAACAGTTGAACTCACAACAGGAAGTAATTTGCTGCTGAAAATATGATCACATGAAACTCACTGCCTATAGTGATAAAAGGGAAGTGCTTCACTTGGTGCAACTGCTGGTTAATGTGAGGCATCAGAGCAGGTTAGTGGTACTGTGTGTTTTAAATTGGGTTGGGATGTCTGAGACAGGAGCACAGAAGATATGACAATCCCATGGGAACAAGCATTAAATGAACAAAGGTCCCACTGGGCATCAGATTAGGTGAAATGGCTGTTTGAAAACATCAAAATCTTTATCGTAGGTGCTGGGAGTGTGAGACAAATCAAACAAGGATGTTATAGATCTCTGCACTGTCACACACAGGGAAATAATTGATGACAGTGAATAAAATTCTTTCTAAGTTCCTGAGCAGGCCAAGGTGTAGGTATGGACCTTTAGGTAGGAGAATTTAACAACTTGAAAACCCATTTTCCTATTTTCTCTAAAGTAGCCACTGTCAGGATGATGTTTGAGGATACCTGAACATGCCCTTGGAGACAGGATACTTCTAATTTTGATGTACTGCCCTTTCAGGTGGCAATGGGGCAGTCTTTTTTCAGAGGTTGAGGAAAAAGTAAATTCTTAGTATTAGACAATGCAGAAGGATTAACATTTTGTGATGCACAAAGTCACTCCTGTCAGCTGTATCAGTTCCTCCTTTTGTTCAATCTACAAATTTCCTCAATTAAACAGTGTATTTTTATAAACCTCTACATATTTAATGTTGTGCCTGTTTCATGGGGTTTTTTTACTACATTGTCACCCTTGAAGGACCTCTCTGAGACATTCAAGACTGCAGCTGCTGCTTAACCCACCATCCTTACATTCCTAGAGAGTTTAAGGCAGGGCTACTGCTTTTCCAAGACAACTTCTTTTCTTAAGGTTTAATGCCAAAATCAGTAGGAGTTGTTGGGTTGACTTTGGTAGTGCACCTCTGAGGCACACTTGATCTGTTGGCCCATCTTTGTAAGGAATCATTCTTAGGAAATACTTACCCTGATTTATTCATTCTTAGGTACTTCCAGGCATCTTTGAGTAGGTTTGGATGATGTACTTGGGCATTCAACAGCAGATTCAAGAATGTGGTCATCTGCTCCAATCTGCACCTAATTCCCTAATGTGATAGTGTGGTGTTTTCCTGACACATCTGTCTGTGCTAATGTACTCTTTTGAATTCAGCAAAAGAAATTTAGGTCTGTGATTCAGTGTTAAATTATTATTATAATCTGAATTTTAATTAAATCTTCTCTATATAAACATGACATTTTAATGCTCTCAGTAATAAAATAGTATTTTATTTTAAGTAAGTCACTAGGAAGATGGTATAGTAGTTGAGATCAAATATATTTGCACTCATTCTAGGGGGAAAAGTGATATAACACAGTGATATGATTTATCTTTTTTTTTTTTTTAACTATGTCCAAGTATGTTCATACATATGTAAAATAATTGCATTCCTACATTAGTCACAAGAGCTTTCTCAGTGGAAGTGGTGTTGCTTGGAGTCATGTGGTTCATTTTGCCAGGAGAGATACAGTGTCTTCCTTCCTCTCCCTGAGATCAGCTGCATTCTGGCAGTGAAGCCCCTTGGAGTTCCCTGGCCCTTAATTAGTTGCTCCCTGATTTCTCCAGGGTGCTGAGCCTGGAGGGATTTTCCCCTGCTTTCCTGGGACCCTGCACTGTAAATGTGCTGTACAGCCTGAGCAGTGCAGGCTTGCTCTGCTGGGAGCTGTGGCTGCTCTGGAAGATCAGGATCTGCAGGGGAAGTGGACCCCAGGCCAGGCATGAACAGCTTGTTCAGTTTTAAGAAATTTGTCTCTTTTTCTTGCTTTGCCCTGAATCCCAAAACAGCACGCTTGGATTCTGCTGCTGAGATAATTTCAAAACACACATGATGTAATGGTTTAATTCCCAAAGTCCTGCAGGCTTGGGACTCTCATTAAAGTGGAGATTACCAGCAGAGTGAAACTAGTTGAAGTTTTGCTTTCCACAACACTTGTTAATTTTGCAGTTTCTATTCAAAATCATCATTGTCCAAATACTTTCCTTTAATCACAACATGCCATGCTGACACAGTTATTTACTTAGTAATCATGCCATACCTCAACATTTATGCATATTCATGGCACCACAGAAAAAATTATGGTATAAAAGTTGCTTCAGACCAATGCAATCACATACACTGATAATTTAAATGGGTATTACACAATTATTTATTCAGCCTTTAAAAGGGGAAAAATCTGTTACCAAAGCAACTGCTATATTGTGTGTAACTAATGCTATTTTTAAGATAAAGGACATTGGTAAGGCACACATACCAGTATCTCTTAGAAACATGTACACACTTTGCAAAGGGGAAAAACACCAGGACTATTACAATCACTGAATTTGTAATAAGAAGAAGTTAGGACCTGCTCCTTTTGACTGAGTTTTATCACCATTCTTAAGCATTGTAAAGACTTTTAAGTAACATTCAGGGAAAAAAAACCCAAAGAGAAAGAGTAATGTGCAACAGCAAGGGAAATATGTTTGTATTCAGGGTAAGTCTAGTAGATCAAACAGCATTTGCAATCCAAAGCATGCAGCCAAACACACAACATTTATACCATTGCAGAAGACTCTACATAAATACAGGCTATGGAGAATAATTTTCCTCTTTTCTTTTCTGTTCAACCAGTAGAACATTGCCCTATCCTTGCTCTGAGAGTTGGGAACATAATGTGCTCTGTATTCTTTGCCACAGAGCAAATGCTTGAGGCTGAAGATGTTTGCATATCACTGTTATGGGCTGAACAACCATGATTCTGTGTCAGAGTGGAAAATAATAGCACATGACGTAAGCTTCAGTAAATCATGTTTGTCCTAAGTGCACTCATAACCAACTTACAGACTTTTAAAATGCCTGGTTTTACTTTTTGTTCTGGCAGTCCAAAGGGCACAGAAGAATAGTGAAGGCGAGCTGGGTTTTATTCATCATATTTTAAATTTTTCTGTTAACATCCTGTTCATGAGTAGACTGACATTTCCTTGCACTCCAGAATTGTTTACAAAATAAGTTTCAAAAAAATCCTGGTCCATGGCTCACTACAGCTGATACATCATGAATGCCTAATGTTGATCAAAGTCCTTCAGGTGGGTTAAGTGAAGTGATGCTATGCTGAATGCTGTGGCTTGCTTCAAATGCTTTTTGTGAACCTGAAGGTTTATGAATATGAATATAAGTTTCTTTTAGTACTAGACAAAAATCTGTATTCAAAAACCCCTGAAAACTTGGCTTGAAGAACACCTGCAACTTGATCTCTGCAAAACCTTCTGTCTTTGAACAGCCAAGACACAGAAATAGTGAAACTGGAGCTAGTGGAGGTACTCTGATGGTCTATGTTAAATTGTGATGTTGTGGAACAAGTGTTTTTCTTATGGGGAAAAGAATTAATCATGAACATCTGAACAACTTGCCCAAAGTCAAATGCTGATGCATCTCTTTGAAAGATCAGACCATTCAGACTCTGGGTTATTCAAATATTTGCTGCTGTGATTCTGTAGCTGAAGAGCAGGGCCCAAAATGAGCACCCAAGAAATGCTGAACTGATGCAAAGGAGGGACCCTCCCCTCTCCCAGAGGAAGTTTTCTGGATTTTATTACAAAGGAGCATTTTCCCAGCCCTGGGTGAGATTTTCAGAGCTGTGTAAATAAGACAACTTGCAGTGAAAGAAGTGCACCTGGGTTTTCCTACAACTCACGGTGATCCAGTCTGTTCAGTTAGAAATAGAGTTGATTTATGTGATATTATTAATCTATCCAGTAAGTTCTTCACTCATTTCTGTTGCTGGCTGAATAAGGCTTCAAATCATCAGCTGTCCAATTTGATGAATAACAGCAATGTCTGAGGCAGTGGCTAATCCAGCATTAGTCATTTCTCTGCTCAGGTGTGGTATCAGTTTCTCAGTTCAGGGATAGTCATCTATGGAGATTGGGAGAAGCACAAGCCATGGATCAGTGCATGCATTCTTTTTGTGGCTCAGCTCTGCAGAATACTGCAGCAGGACTGTTGCTCTGATATCAGGATCAAAGTCCACAGCAGGCAAGTCATCTAAGTCTATGCAGAACTTTGTTTTCTCTACAAATTGGATGTACTCTGATAGAAAGTGAGTTGAAATATTTGAAGACTTCATTGCATTTAATATCCCTCCACAGAAGTGGAAATAGATAATCTGGATTAGGAATCCAGGAGTGTGAGACTTTCACCAGAGAGAGGAAGATGGGAGAAATAGTGTTAGAAAAGATGCATCTGTTTTAATTTGTCTTTATTCCCTAACTGTGGATATGAAGGGCTTTTCATGGCTCCCTCTGCTGGCTATGAAGCTGGTTCAGTTTTTTTTAAAAACTTTTTTTTTCTTTTTTTCTTTTTTTTCCCTTTTTCCATGACAGTATTATTTTTGCTGATTAAAATAGCTGTGGCAGCTTTGTGTCTGTCTCAGCCTCCCTCCCTCCCCCCCATCCTATCTTATATATTCTCTGCTTAAATACACCATTGTTTTTGACTAATTCCTCTTTTCCCCTGTAAGATTATTGTGTGATTCATGATTAAAAAATGAATTGATCCTTTTAAAAAGCATCAATTACTATAAGTACATAAACAAGGGTGAAAAAAAGATAAATACATGTGAAATTCATAAAATATTAAGCAGTAATTTCCAGTATGACCTAACTTTTTGTTAACGCTGAATTTAAATAATGGAAGGAAATAATAACAGCAACATAGCAGCAGCTGCCCCAAACATAAAATGTTTGTATTGTGCTTTATGCAGTGCCTGTTTTCTAATCACCTGAGATTTGAAATGCTGCACTTGCTCTGTAGTACTTAAGCAATGGTAGTACTCTGGCCTGACATTGAATTTTCATCTCTAGAAAATTTAGGTATAAACTGATTAAAGCTGACAGTTCTCCTGTAGAGCAGGTAGTAACTACCATCACAGATGGATCCCAGAGCATCCCCAACCCACAGAAGGGGACACTAATCTGTTAAGGTTTAGCAAAATATCAAGTCAAAGCAAAACCCAACACTTGCTCAGACATTCATTTTTCCCTGTGAATTCCACCATCTAGGTGTAGTTTTCTACTTCACCTGAGACTGATCACAGTTGTTATTGTCTGGATGGTCTTCAACACACTTTTATCAACACACAGTTATCACGGGGTGTGTGCTTGGGTTTTGATTTTGCTGGGGCACAGCCACAGCCCCGTTGCAAGGCTTTGCTGAAGCAGCACCAGCAGGAGCTGACCTTGCATGGAAAACCCTCGAGCCCTGTGGCCACTGCAGCAAGAACTGCAGCAGCCAAGCAGCTGCATGCGCCAGCTGCCTCTGCTCCAACCTGGAGTGAGGCTCCAGGAAAAGTATCTTCCAAATAATGTCAGCCCTAGCTTTCTGAGAGTCACCTCCCCTGAGACAAGCTCCTGTCTGTCTCTGTCTTTGGTGAAGTCCTTCATATGGGAAACAAGCTCCTGGGCTAAAGTTTTTTTGTGTGCCATTTTTGACGCTCAGTGACTCAGCCCAACTCCTGTGGGAATTCCTAAACCAGTTTGAGGGTTTTGAAAATGTTGCCTTGTACCTGTGAGGCTCCCTGTGTTCCCAGAATTAATGGGCAAATCTGTTAGCAGTAGGCAGAAAATTCTATTAAGATTCTTGTGTTAGTCTTGCTGTTATAATATATGGATGCTGCAGGATCTTGACTGTTTCTATCCTTACAGCTTCCTGCTGAGATGATATTATTGCTTGGGTTAAAAGCTAAGTGGCTTTGTGTATGTACACACTCCAGTCAAATATATGATTGCTAATAATCCATGTAGCATGAGTGGAAGAGAGTTTCAGATGTGATAATGCAGAGCATCGCTTCGGTGAGACATTCATGTTTGGTTTGGAATTCAATCTCGGTTGAATATTCCACTTTTGTCTTAAATTTAGGCTGCTGTTCTCTTAGCACTTTTTCGTTGTTTTTATCCTCATTAACAAGGGAGTATAAATTCAACCTTGAAAGTGCTTGTTGAAAATTTTATATACAACACTTTTCTAGATGTAAAATTGAATTTTTTACTAAGTGAAAATTTGAAGTTTATAATAAAGTAAAAGAGCTGCTATGACAATTATCAAATAGAAAATTAATTAAATAACCTGAGAGTTTTAATTTTTTAATTAAAAATCTACATTTTTAGTGACTGGGATAGAGAGAGAGAAGACAGCAATTCTGAGATATTCCAACTTCTCTTCCACCAGTCATGGAAACTGATTTCCCAGTTGCTCTTGAGAAACATGGTTGCTCTTTTTATGCTGTTTTTTATGTTCTTTTTTTGATTGCTCTTTTTTATGACTGGTTTCCAGACATAAAATAATGTCCTGACCTGATCCTGCAGCCCTGGTTTGAGAGCTGGAGCGGTGTCAGCTGGGCACTGCAGCCCTTGCTCACCCAGGAGAGTTTTAGAAAAGTGCATAATAATATTGAGACAGGCTTTGCTTTCTAAAAACGAACTTGATTTCTAGATTTTCACCAAGAGGACAGTCCATCAGGCCTTAGTAATCACTGTCCTTTCTAATTGACTGTAAACTTCCCTTATCTGACCTTTCACAAGAACAGATCACAGTAGAGGAGGTGAGTTTATACAGTAATGTCCCCATAGTGTTTAATAATTTCCCAAATTCACTTCTGCTTGCATACAAGGAATGATTTTAACACCTCATTTGGAACTTGATAATAATCTATATATATGGTGCTGTAAATCAGTTTTAAGAGATCAAAACAAAGTCAAATCAGTGAAGTCACATAGCTGAGTTGTAGCTGCTGTACAGATGCTCATGGTTTGGTCCAACAGCCCCACCTGGTTACCTTTGCCCCTTTCTATCAGGCATGTGCTGCAACGACTTTTGCTGGAAGAGCTCCTGTGTTTCCAGAGCCCAGGGTAACAGGATCCTGTCTGCTTAGGTAATGAAAAGCTGAAGCTTGATGACAATTTACATTCACATCAGTCTGTTTGGATAAAGCATCATAAGTGGTGTGACTTTCATACAATGTATTTCCTACAAAGCTCAATGAAGAGAGATTTAACCTGCTCATATTTTAGCAAGTGTTTCTAGTGTATCTTTCCCCTGACTCTGTTTACAGACTTTGAAACCTTTTTTCATTGCATTTTCTGTTCAAGCTGATGTCAGGAGCACAGTCTGTCACGTGGTTGAAGATTTGTGTCTGATTTCTCACTTTTTTTTGAGCTTCTTATCCTATTAAGAGCATTTCTGATGGAAACAAGATGGCTGGTCAGGGTCAAGAGCAACAATAGTCCATCTCTCAGAAAAGTGACTGTCTATAGGTGTGTGTGTGTGATTTTTCTTTGTAATCAATTTTTATTCAGAAGGGGAATCTTTGAAATATTAAAGCACAGCTCCTCCAGCTGCTGGGCTTTTTCTGCTTTTCATGGGTGCTGTGAGTGATAGAGCTGTCTTTTCACCAAGGCTTCTCATGTGACAGATGATATCTATGTATTGCCCTGCTGTTTAATGTGAAGCAAATGGGATGGCTTATCTAATGTGACAGGTACAGTCGTCTGTTGTCAAAGCTGTGACAGGACTGACCAGGATTATCTGGATGAGTGGTCATCATGATGCTGCAGCATGGAAGGTGTGGGCCTCATGGATAAACTGCAGCACAGTGAGATCCAGGGCCACTGGAGTGGAAAAGATGAGGCAGGCTAGATGCTAATGTGATCTATAAAGACATCAGACACTGACGAGTGAAATTAGGATAAAGCTTTTGGGGGTGGAGGTAGGTAGTGGAGGAGGTATGAAATACTTATCTCTTGGAAAATCTGGTAGGCATTATTTACTCTAAAATAGGGTGCAAGTTCATTTTTCTGCAGCTTGGCAGATGTCTGTGCAGACTGGTGCTCTGCATTTTTTGGGACTCAGTGGAGGATTCTCCCAATGCTCAGGCTAATAAGGAGCAGAGGCAAGTGACTTAGCAGCCAACAGTATGAGGTACCTTCACTAAATTTGATTGCAAGCAAATAAGTCAAGCATGTCCATAGTTTAAAAGTTTATAAGTTGGTTTATTATGTGGCTGCACTGTCCAATGTGAAATGAGAGTGACATTACTGCAGCATTGATAGAACATCAAATTTTGCTGCTACAGCTGTGATTTTCACAGGGGCCTTCCAGTGCCTCATTATGGATATTCACTGGGGAATGATTTTTTCAAATCATGGCCTATGTTTCAACAATAGAAATGAGCAGAAGGAAGGAGCTGGACATGCTGCTGGACCTCCTGGAGCACAGCAGAATACACTTGAGCATTTGAGTGTGGCATCCTGGCAGGCTGCAAGGCTTTAGCAGGTGTTGCACAGTGTTTTCTTGGATTTGCATCTTCCAAAGCCATGCAGGTAGACAAACCCCAAAGCTCTAAAATGCAGGAGAGCTCACAAGGTTCTTCTGTAGGAAAACTTGCAGTGTTGAACCCATCAGGTGTCTGCCATGAGACTTAAGCTGACCTGGCAGCCTGTCTCACACCTTTTGCTGTGGGTGGGACTGGCAACACTGCTGTAATGGTGTGATTGCAAGGGTACATTTTAGTTTCTTTCCAAAGAGCATCTCAGTGTCACAATGTAGAGACTTTTCATGGTTTGTAAACATGGAAGGAGCCTGTTGGCTATTCAGAGAAATGGTGTTTCTGCCTACCCTCACTGGCCTGAGGAGAATTTATCTACATCACAACCTGCTTGGATTTTCTTGGGAAATGAAGACCTGAGGAGTAGACTCACTGGTTGCATCCTAGTGCATCTTTCTCACTTTGAATGATCCAGCTGTGTCTTTAGTCACTTCTCTTTCTGTGTTTCAAAGTCATGGGCAATGGGAAGCTGTAGGTTTCAGTCAGTACCAGCTTGCTGTTCTGCTATTTAGTTAATTTTCCAATAAAACCAGTGTAATTATTAAATACAACTTCCTGAATACCTTAGTGAACAGAATTATGTCAGATGTGCTCTGATTACACTCAGGAGCATCTGTGGGGTCTGGGAAAGAGAGATGAGATGCCTCACTGCTATTTTTTGGCACTGATGCTTGGTATTCTTCCATTTGCAGACCCTCTGTGCCATTTTCTGATGACAAAACTGATCCCTGAGGGCACAACTGATATTAATGAGATGTAAATGGCAGATGAGGTGACAGATGACAGTGTCATCAACCAAAGAAATAAGGAACAGTATCATGAATAAGCACAAAACAGAAGACATAAATGAACTGTATATAGTATTGTTGAACAGGTTTTTTTTTAAAAGGTAATGCATTGGAAAAAGAGATAATCAGAGCATGAAATATTAGCATGAAATGACTCTGACTACTGTAGCTCTTAGCAAACATTTTTCAGGGTATTTATTGTAGGAGACTCAATAAGAGAAAGATTATTCATTTATTTATTTAAGAGTGACAGTGACAGAAGACTTGTGACAATGGAAAGCAGGTATTATGCACTTGCTGTTTAGAAAAGAAAGGTTTGATGTTTTCATGGGTCACCACATGAATAAAAGAGGAGAAGGAGAGATGATATTTAGCAAAGGTCATGAAAGCTTTAATCTGGAAGCCTAAGACATATGTCTTGGCATGTTAAATAATCTCGAAGCCTGGTAGAAGATGAGATTTTCACAAGGACTCTGCCTTGATGTTTACAGACTGATTCATACCTGTCCAGTCACTGACAATCCATCTGATTTTTTAATCATTAAAACATGTAAAAGCTGCTGTCTAGCTTACTGGTGCCCTTAGGAGCCCAGATTTGAAGAATGGGCTGATCTTATGAGTATTCCATATGGATAATTGATTTCCCCCCTCATTTTTGGCCTAGATACTCAAGACATTTTGTCATAGTTTTTGGGGTTTTTTTTTTTGTTGTTGTTTTTTTTTTATACCCTGTTGGCTTTCTACAGATTTCTGGCTCCAGGTCTGCCTGGTCAGAGCTGTTAATCCTCCCTTCTGCCCTTGCCATGGTGTTCTTTCCTGCTGAGAGTTATTTTGGAAGCACAGCTGCAAAAAGCAAACAGAAATTTACCTTTGCCCCACACTTTATTTAAAATGTGCTGTTCTACGTCAGTGGGGCACAGGAATCACTTCTCTGGGGTGACATGAAGTCTTTCCATCTCTGTGCATTTTTTCCTTCTCTGTCTTCTCCTCCTGTTTTTTTTCCTCTCAGTTCAGCTTTGAAGAGAGCACTTCCAATGAGCCATACAAGGAGTTGATGCTCTTAACTCTTGGCTGTACATGACAAAATAGTGCTGGTATTATTAACAACAGTGGTATCAAGCTTATAACCTGTTCTTGTATCAATTAGACAATGTATGAAATTATCATTACGTTCTGTACACATGTTCTCCTAATTATTTCCTTAATTAATAATGACTCTCTTCAGTGCCTCATTGATGCTTTTGTAAAGCTCCTGAAATTTAGATGGTTAGCACACTTGATTGTATTCCTTTTCAGCTGAAACTTCTGTGTGGTGTAACCTAAAATGTGGCTTTTTTTTTTGATTAATATATATTTTTTATTGTCTATGATACCCAATAATTTTATGTTGCAAAAATATCATGCAAAGTTCCAAATGGGGATAGATTGATACACTTGCTGTCATGTAGGTTTATGACTTAGCTTCATTAAGGCCTGGTGAAGTTTGAACGCCATTTATGCTTCAATAGAAGGAAAAAATTCCCTGTTACTGGATTTAGCCAGGGAGGTGCAGTTCAGTTATTTCTCCAGGAATGGTATCTGTTGGATCCCCCTCCTCTTAAGTCACTGGCTTGAATCAGCTGGATCAACTTCTTTTGGTGTAAGTAGGAGTTAGAGTGGGTTGGAGTTGCATAAATTACTACATGTGGCTGACAGTAGACTATAGAATTTGAATTATTTTTGTAATTTTTCATCTGATAAAAACTAAAAAAATAAGATTGAAAAATACCTTGCCATTAAAATTCAAATATTTTAGTGCCAGGAAAAATACAAGCCATGTCTTATTAATTCTTGGTCTGCTGCTTCTCAGGAGTCATTGTTCTTATTTGGCATTTGAAATTAAAACTGTATTACTTGCTCTCACAGGTCACTCCAAGTATCTGTTTGATTGGAAGACCCAAAACTTTCAAAGGCTTGTTTCTGATGTGAATGCTTAAATTAAAAATTCATAGTTCACTTTCCTCAGCTACTGTGCAGCATTCCTTTAAAATTCAGTGTTCCAGTGAGCAATCTTCATTTGATACAATATTCATGGATGGTAATCACAGAAGGTTGCAATGCAGTCAGAGCAGATTTGTTTGGAAGTTCAATGGCATTTGTTTGGGAGCCTTTGCTGAGTGCTTGTTCTGCACTGCCTGATGCTCTCTGGTAAATTCCCCAGTTCTGCTCTTTGGCATGGGGAGTTTCTCTTGGGCTGCTGATTCTGGCACTAATGTGTTACTCAGCATCCCGAGAATCTGTCCTTTAAAATTGGGGAGCTGGAGTAGTTTGACTTTTCTTGTAGTGCCTGCAATAAAACCTGTTTGCTTTGGTTTGATAGCACAGCACTGCTCTGATACTCTGGTTCCTGATTCAGTCAATAAATCTGATTCAATTCACTCTATGGACAGCAAAATTCCTTAATTTAGTTGTCATGGGTTGGATTAATTCAACAGGCTTTGGCATTAGTGGTGGATTCAGGTGCAACTATTTATGTAACTTGTGTGCTGTGGAAATGTCTTCTGGCACAAGTGGGAAGAGAAGAATACAGCAAATACTCTGCTTTTTCCAAACAGCCCTTGATCTTATGAGTTGATAAAATTCGTTTTGAGAGAGTTTTGTTGCAAGCCTACAGAATGAAATTGGCAACTCATCCTCAGTTCCCTTAGGGTGATATCTTCAGTGATTTATGTAAAATACTGTGTAGCTGAATATGTGGAGAGATTATTTTTGACATTCCTGGCTTGGATAAATGATGCATTTTGAATGGCTGGATACACCAGTTCTCAGGTGGCACAGATTTTTCCCATGTAAAGAATAATGATAGTTAATACACCTTTTCACATTTAATTATTTTAAATGTATTTCTATTTTCTTTTCTAATCAGAAGTATCATTTTCTTGCATCTTGAATTTAAGTGATTGTGAGGAGTTTCAATCACAGGTGTTTAAAGAACTGCTTAAGGTTGAAATAAATTAATAAAATGGATTTATTTTGTTTCCCTTTTTATTCTGTAGGAACTCACCTGTTTCAAGTGCTGGGGTTGCAGAAAAATTTGGTTGGGAAATTCTGACAGGACATTCAGGTACAGACCTGATAAGTATCAAGAAATCACAGTGTGCTTGCCTAAAACTTCCTAAACCAAGGCTGAACACAAGGGCGTTTTTATCTCTAGATATGCTCCCCTCTATAAAACTAGTCATCTGAAGCCAATAATTACCTGTATTCTGGTTCTATTTTTAAAAATTATTTGTTCCTTTTCTATTTCCTTTTGGAATATATAGCATGGACTTTCATTTCCCTCATCACAAGTGATTCAGCAGGACTCAGTGTTTTCACAGACACCACTACATTTTCTACTCACAGGCAACTAGAAACTCTCCACTCTGCCTGTTTTCTTTTGAATTCATTGTAGAGCCCTTTTTTGCTGCCTTGCTCACTAACTCAGCCCTACCCTTGATTCCTGAGTCCTCATCAGGTTGATTTCTTGATCCAATTCACTTAGTAGAATTGCCAATAATGTCATTTAATTTGAGGCACCAGGACCATGTTCCTTTCCCTCTGACACTCTGGCTTACTTTTCCTCTCACCACTGTGCCATGATGAGGGTCTTGTTGCTGAGGACAGCTCATCTCCTGTCCCAGTGGACATTCCAGAGAGCTCCTTGGTTTTCTTTGACACCCTTCTACCCCACCCTTCCACTGTGGTTCCCTCATCGTGGAAATGTCTGGTTGGATTTAATATGCAAATAGGCTGCAGGAGCTCTGCTCTCAGAGGGGAAAATAGCCCTGGCAGGACACTGAATAAAACAGGCTCTGAGTTGAATGGAGTGGCTGCTTTTAGGAAAGAGAGCTATTGCAGAGCAGCAGAGTATGGATGAGGTATAAATGAGTCATTTAAAGCCATTCCTTGTCTCTTTTTTTTTTCTGTGAACCAAATGTGTTTCTGAGCTGAGAGAATAAATGTGACATAAATCTGGAAAGGAGACTCTGGATCATTGTGGCATTGCCTGGTTTCCCTAGTGTGGCAGACTGCTCATGGTATGGTTGCTTGACAGGAATAAGTTCTTGGTTTGCCTACACACTTGAAACTGAACCAAGTGACTTTCCTGTTTTCTTAACACATGATCAGCAAACATAACTCTTGTTACACTACATACCTAATTCCCATAATATTGTCAGTTGTGCCCTGACATAATGTGTAAAGACACAGAGGATCATTTCTTCAGTAGATGTAAGCGGGTGAGGATGAGAGGTATTCTGACAGCCAGGCACTGGCATTCCAGAGCTCTCTTCTCCACCCCTGAAACAGAAGAAGCTGTGCTTGTATGAGTTCCTGGGTAGGTAATTTTAAGAAAAGGCAGAATTCTGGCTGAGGTAGAGAAAGCATGTGAGGGCACAACAGAGAGACTTCCAAGGAAATGCTTCTGGTGGAGTTGCATAATACCTATTATTGGGAAAAAAGAAAGTCATAATGAATGTTTCTTGCTCTTTCTCGTCAGTGGGGGCAGTTTTTTAGCAGTTTTAGCTTTCCAGTTACACAGACAACAGAGTAATGGATCAGCATTAGTGAGCCTGTCAGGGAAATGCAGGATACAAGCAGCATTTCCTAGATGGACTAAACCAGTTTACACAGATAATAAGGTAAGGACAGGTCTGAGTCTCCAGCTGTGGCTGTGCCATGCACAAATGACCAAGGGAAAGCTAAATGTGCTGTTTCACACAGCATGCCAGGGACACACCTGAAGAGACAAAGAGGTCTGTTCACTCATGGACTGTTCTGTCTGTTCTCCCTTGGACCACTCTGTCTTTCCTTGTAAACGGGGGCTGCAGAAATTAATGTCTGGAAAATAGGTGCTTCCCATGCTTGTGTCTGTGGAACTGCTTGCAGAACAAGTGAGTCCAAGCAGACATACACACTCCTAATCTTAAGAAAGAAACAGTTAAGGCTCATTCTCTTGGTAGATTATCTGAGGGGATTATCTCCCTGTGAGAATCATGTTAGCAGTGAGGGCTGCAGCAATGCCTTTGAGCTGTGTCAGGATGTGTGGATGTGCTGCTTGGGCAGCTTGATTGGGATATGTTGGCTTTTTGTGAGTATGAAGTCCTAAACCACTTAGCATAATTAGTTTAAGTAGTGGCTAAAATAAATAAATCTATTACACCATAGTGATTATTTATTGAGGTCCTGATATCCCCTTGCTTTGAAATTTCAAGAAGGCACAGTATGCATTTCTGACATTCTTTTCTAAATTTTAGAAAAGACTGATGAAAATGAATGGTATCTGATGAGAACAGAAATATTAACGTGTTGTTCAAGACAAGTTAAAACAGGGAAAGGCAAATGATAGCAGTGAGTCAGCCTTTCAGAGAAAATAACTAGTACAGACCTTTAGTCTGGGTGACACTATCACAACTCACTCAACTAGAAAAGTTCTGTACCAGAGGCCTTTTCTGGAGAAGTCAGGGAGATAAAAATGCAAAATGTAGTAGCCATACATACAGAGAAGGATCAAGGGAAGACTTAGGAAAAACAAAAGAGGTGCAAATCTAATTTGAGATGTGAGGCAAATGTTAGACCCATAAATAAATTATAGCTATGGAGTCATTTAGAGCTCTAGAATTAATTATAGTCTTAATAGAAGTCTGAGAGCAAGAGCCTGCTGTGAAGGCATTACAGGGCTAATTAAGGCCAGTCTTGGAACCACAACACTTGACAAAGAAAATTTTTTGAATGACTTGGAAATGCTGGTGCAGAAACCTTGTATGGAGTTATGCAACCACCTGTACAAAGGGAAGGTGGGTGCCAGGGGCACACCCCAATTTTATTTTCTGTCTTGAACATCTATCCTAAAATTGAGGCCTATTTCTGTGGAAATGTTCAGATTTGTTTTTCTGTGATGTTTTCATATTTTTGCTGTCTCCTTTAGTCAAAATTGTTGTTCAGATTGGTCACTATGGAGCTAATATGGATTTATGGGCTATATGAACAAACTGCAGTTGGAATGTAACACCAAATAGTTGGAGGATAAATTTAAAGGCTGCACCGTTTCAATCTGTCTGGAGTAAGGAGTCATACATTTTTGAGTTAATTATTTTCTATGAGCAGGAGAAGAACTATTAAAATAGAAATTACACTAGGTTTTGTGAACTGGGTAGCAGGGACTGTTTTTTCAAAGTGTGAATTCAATTACAGACTGTAGTGAGAAGTGTGATGTTACAAATCTAATTGATAGGCAATTTGTTAAGGATATAGTAGATTTGCTCAGTTCTTTCATCCTGCAAGTACAATATGTTCTCATGTAATTTTACTCAGGTGATCAATTTAAATTATAAGAATTGAAAAAAATAGACATCTGTGGGCAGTATTTATGTGTCATACTCCCAAACCTGACATCCAGGATGGGATGGAGGTAATAATGGTTGATAATTATGATTCAGTTCTGCTTGTTTATTTGTGAGAGGCTAAATGATCACAGACTGGCTGAAGTCTGGTGCAATGGGTGAAGCAAGGAGAGATGTGATAAAATTTATCAGTAAATTTAAAAATGCATTTTGGATTTAGTTGAGCATACTGAAGGCAGTGTTAAGGCTGATGTAGCTTGGTCTCAGCCAAGGTTAATAAACATCCTGTGTTCCTCTGAACCATTGTTGTGGCAAACTGACATGCAGAAAATGCTGCAGATTTTTTGTGCCTGCAGATAGTTGGAACTGTGCCATGGTGCTTTTCCCTTTCATTTTGTTTGAGAGTCTAGAATCTCCAAGTCAGGAATGTTAGAATATCTGGACAGCAGTTGCTGGCATTAGGTGCTGTTGCTCACAGCAAAAGCTGAAAATCAGTATAAAACCTTTTGGGTTCAATTACAGGAGAACATTCCCTCTGAGATAGAGTTGCTGCCTTGCTCTGTGGATTTCCTATTTTCTCAGCTAACATCTGTAAATAACTTTCAGCTTGTCCCTACTGATTCCCCAGCTGCTCTATCTCCCTTGTTGCTCGTGTCAGAGACAGATGGGTCTCAAGGGGAGCATGAGAAGGCTGGAACAGAACTCCTGCAAACACCCACAGAGCAGGCAGGATGTTCCAGTTGGTCAACAGGAGGATCCTTCTGGTGCCCAGAGAGTCTGGAAGCTCATTGAGGTCATACAGGTTTTCTACATATCCATCCTGAACAATTATGCTTGAAGAAAGGAGAAACCAAGAGTTTACTTGTGTTCAAAGGTAAATTGTATTCCTTTTCTTTTTTTTAAAATTGTGTTTCCTCTCTGAGTTTTTGCTTCCCACTCATTGAATTCAGTAGCAAAACTCAAGTTGGCTTAAGTGGAACAAGATCAGTTCCCATGCCAGGAGGACTTAAAATGTAGTAATGATATTTAGTTTTCTATGTAATGATAACATGGTATCTTCAGGGTTGTATTTACCTGTGAGGTCTGTCTGATGTTACGAATCTCCTGTCTGATAACATTTCCCCCTGTGGATGTGTGATTATCCACAGGCTGTGTATTTCACAGTGATATTTTATTTGAAGGTCAGTAAACATTAGAACCTATTCCAGTGTGAGCAATGGACAGCTGTTGGTTAAAGAAACATAATTTCCATGTTTGTCCTCAGCTATTTGGAAGGTGGTAATTCTCCTGGAAACTGGATTACAAGACTGTATGTTAAGACTTGGTCTGGCACCACAGATATCTGCTAGGTAAGAATGCAAATAATCTTTGGGAAAGGGAGCAGACACTGAGAGCTTTGCTGTGTTGATAGGAGGAATGTTTTTAGCTGCAGGACCAGCTTCCCTAGAAAGGCCAAAGCAAAGGAAAGGAGGGCTTGTGAACCAGGTATATACAAGGGAGGAGAATCACGTGCTTCAGAAGGGCCAAGGTAAAAGCAATGCTGGAGCCCCCTTGGGCCAAGCAGAGCTCAGCTGTACCTATCAACACTGGTAGGTCCAAAGGCATCATGTCCAGAGCTGGCTGCTGCACAGCTGCTGGATCCCTGCAGAGCAAATCCCACAGGTGCCAGCCAGGGCAGCCCTGCTGCACGTTTGCACACAGCCTCGGGAGCCTGTGGGCAATGCAGCTGATGCAGTTCCTCTGCAGATGTGATTCAGCATTCTTGTGAAATGGCCATTTGCTCGGGATACCCAGACATCCAGCATTTGGAAAAATGCATCCAGCCACTGCTGAGAGCAGCAGAGGCTCTCCTGCTGTCAGCAGCAGACAAGTATCCACGCTGGGAGACTGGCAGGTCTACGGAATGTGCCTGGATCCAGTGCAGCTGGGACCCAGACACAGCTGTGTGTGAGCTCTACCAGGAAGATACAACTGAACTATTCCCTAACCTGCACAGAATTACAGGATTGGGTTCACAAAGCCTAGTCCTGTTGGGAAAGGAAGAAGAAAGGACTTTTGGATGAGGGTCAAATGGAATATTACACAATTTATTCTTACAGGTACATTTACTTGTTCACATTCAGTCCCTATGTTCTCTCTCAAATTTGTCTATTCATCACTTCCAGCTTGCCTGCTGCAGCTTTGTTCTTTCTCTTTCCTTTCTTTCTGGTTTCCACTTCCTCTGTGCATACGTAGATCCCAGCTTCTCCTTTATACTCTTGTCCCATGAGAAAGCATTTCTGCAAGTTGCATTCCTTATTTAGCACAATATTTTTTTCTTACCACACCACTAGAAAGGTGAGTCTCAGTGCAATTAGAGATACACATGTCAGCAGCTGGCTCTCATGAAAACTGCAGAATTGAAGGTTTACTACATCTGTGTTTTATTTTAACCAGTTTAGTGTCTTGTACAAGTTCCTGTGAAAAGTCAGGGTTTCAGTTCTTGTCTTGGACACCTGGAGTTGTTTGTGTGGCTGAATTCTGTAGCTGAAGTTCCTGGGTGAATGAATAATATGCAATTTATAAAAGGTGAAGCAACATGGATAGTAACCAAAAATAACAGCACAGAGCAGTTTTCCTGGCCTACATCCAGTACAGAGTCAATGGGAATTTCTCCACTGGCTTCAGTGGGACTTTCATCAAGTCTATTGAGAGAATACTTCAGACAGCAAGGTTAATAATACTTGAAGTCATAATCATCAGGAAAAAATGGGCTGGAACCAAAGGCCAGTGGAAATCAGCTGTTGTGGAAGGCTCAGAGGTTGTTCAAGCACGGTGTAGCTGACAAAGTGACCTGCTGGTTACACGTGAGACATGAGGTGTTTAGCTGGGCTGGCTGAATTTCTCAGAGCACTTGTGGGATTGCAGTGTGTCCTCAGGAATGGGTGTGATGAGGTCTCCAAATGTGGCTTCAAGTGGAAGGTGCTTTAGGTGTCACAGCACTGCCAGCAACATTGGAAAGCTGCTCTTGTTTTTTACTTACAGTGTTCAACACTTACAGTGTTCAACAACCAAAAAATCTGTCCAAGTCATTAGCAACAAATTATTTTCCAAAGCATTTGCAAGATGCTAAATGTCTTGAGATATTTGCAGAAGCAAGAAAAACCTCTGAAAGCAAAATAAGGAAAATTAAACATTTCCATGCTCATTCGAGATTAATGATGTCAGGGTTAATCACTGCCATATAAATACCCAAATAAATAAAATAGATTAAGCAAGTATTGTCTGAGTGTTTGCCTGGCTATATGGCTTTCTTAGGGTCTTTAATTGTTGAGTTTTCAAAAGTTGTTTCTAAATGACTTAAAATTCACACTACCGAGGAATGCCTAGAATTTTTTGAATAACTTATCAAGTGTCTTTCCACCAAAAGCATATGTAACACCGATTAATCAGCCTCAGATATGACATACAAGAAATGCGAAATAAGAATTGAGAAACTGTGATTAGACCAATTAGTTTAGAAACACTGCCTCTCAATTATTCCCCTATCTTAAAAAAAAAAGTGAGAGTTTAGTGCAGCGCTTTTCTCTAACCTCTTGTACTAGTTGGAAAACAGCATCACCAATGAAGAAAACATTTAGACTGAAAATGGGGTTAATTACTTTTTAAAAAGAAAGAAATAGCCAGTGGTAACCATAATTCTCACGCTGAATATTTTGCATGAAGTTTCTATTTATGAGAAGCTGAAAGATTAAATGTGGTGCTCTGTCTTCAGTGTGCCTGGAGATGCCTACATAGCATGATGTTATATTTAATAAAAAAATCTACATCTCTGATGAGTTCAATCTGAATATGCCTCACCTCCCAGCCACTTTTGTATTTAAACTAATGTTTAAATCACCTTTCTTTTGGCTTAGAACCTGCTGATGCTTTTGAAGGGTTAGACTGCTGCTATTGGGCAGCTTATCAGTGTATGGAAATGTGTGCCAAGAAATTTAAAATATTGTGTTTGTTGTAAAATGCTGACTTTAGGACCTCGACAAAACCTGCTAAAAAGCCTTCTTTGAGTGATAAGAGTGTGTGCAGTGTTTGGTGTACACATGTATATAAAGCAGTTTATTGCTATTTTGCAATGGAGAAAACCGAAGTGCAGACAAAACTAAATTAATTTCCCACAGTCAGACAATGAGTCAGTGACAGAACTGATAAAAGAAACCACCAGCCCCGATGAGGCAGAGGCAACAAAAGCTGTGGCTGGGGACTTTCACAGTCACAACACCAAACTCAACACAGATGGAGATGACTTCAATGTGGAGGTGGTCACCCCTTCTCCAGCATGTTCAGCTGGGACTCATTAGTGGGGAAGAAGCTGCTGCTCAGCCAAATCTGATCCCTGCTCCTGGCCCTGGGCCCTGTGGTGCTGAGGATTGGTATCCACGAGCTGTTGAGTCACATCCCTGCATCCACCCTGTGCTGAAGTGCCCCTGAGTGTGCCAGGGCTGGTGGGAGAAGGGAAGGGATGGATGAGGAGGGAGTGCGAAAGACAAGCTTGCTGGTGTCTGAAGGAGGTTACTGCCATGTGCAGCACACTGAAAATCCTTAAACTGCTCTGTAATTTCCTTTGGTCTTTCAATTATCCAAAACTGTGGTGTTTACTGATTGTGACTCAAGTTTACATTAAACCAGGAAATCTTATTTCAGACTGCAGCACAGATTTACTTGGCTTCTAGATAACACCTGGAAACATCAGGTACGATTTTGTAAACAAAGCACTTTGGATTTTTACAACGAGGAGTAATTCACACAGCACATCTTTGACCTGCAGAGATTTTGCTGTAATTCATTGCACAAGCGCTGTAAAAAGTCAGTAATAAAACACCAAGATGGTGAATTGAAATTGGAATTTTGAGGAATGAACTCAGTAACAATTACTACTACCACTGAATTAATTTGTATTAATATTTCATTAAAAGAAATTTTCTGCCTTTCTTCTAGCTCCAGGTAACTTTTTCATGAGGTGCAAAGTGTAAATCTCAGATCTTAATCAGCAGATACAAATGTTTCTTGTGGCATAAAATTAAACTGTTCAGATAACATAGCTAGTGGTAACTTACTAAATTTTATTGTTCAGACAAGGGGAGTGTATTTAATAAGGAGTTAAAAAATTTAACAAGTATATGTTTTCTTTTTTTTCTTCTTTTTTTTTTTTTAATTATGAAAAAACAATTTCTTTTGCCATTGTATAGGACCAGGCTCTCACTGTGCAGTTATCCCAGTACAAATGCTCAGCTAGTGAATGGAAATGTTGTTTTCCACATTGCAGAGTGAGTTGCAGCAGGACACTTTTGGGTGCATCCCCTGTGCTCTCCCTCCACAGCTGTGGTTATTGGCTGAGTGCAGCTAATCCAAACTGGGGACCAGATTTGTCAGTGCTTGGTGTTGTGTGGCAGCACCTGAAAACCAGAGTGGATGCTCCTGTGGGAGCGCAGAGTCAGGAGGACTGAGTGTCACTAAAAGATCTATCAAATTACCTCTCCATGGGCTGTGCCATTGGATTGATAGAATGAAAAATTAATTGTTCAAAAGCTATTTTCTTTCTCTCACAAACCAAGCAGTCATACTGAAAATTAGAGCATAGTTAAGTACTGGTAGCCCTGCTGCCTCCTTTCATATGTCACCAACCCTTGCAGCCAACAATGGTGTCACCCTCTCAGATGTCTTGTAGTGCCCATCTCTTTTGCTTTATCTGCTCAATAACATCTCACCTCTCATATGTCTTAAGCACTTAGGCTGCAGCCTTTCCTGCCTTCAGTAATTTCCGTCTGCACGTAATTTCAGTTTGAATCTCTTCTGTCCTCCAGCAGAGCTGATGTTTTATACACACTATAACTCTCAAAAAAAAAAAAATCTATCCCTGATTGTCTTTCACACTTCCTCACCCAGTTCCATTGCCAATTTAATGTTTTATTCCTGCCATATTTATTACAAGATGGCATACAGATGCTCAGGTCCTGCATATATTATTTTGCCCATTCTACTGCTTTTTATTCTACTGGGTTTAATCAAGGATTGCTCCATTATTCATTCATATTTTTCTCTGGTAAAATATAACCTCCTAAAGGAAATTATCTAGGGGTTTTTTTTTAATGTCTTGTATTTTCCTGCTGAAAATTTACCTCTTACTTGATGGAGAAATTTTCCTTGTTTATGAACTTTCTGCAGTTCCTTTAAGTTTCATAAAGAAAAATCCAATTCATCTCAGTAAAATGAAACTTCCTTTATGAAAAACAATGAGCCTAATTCAGTAATGGTATTTTATGGCATCTTGTATAGAAATGTTTCATGTCAATTCAGTAAATAGATGATTAATTGCACATTGTGAAACCATCCCTTTTCCCACAAAGCTTAAATAAGGAATGGCTGCTTGGATCAGCAAGTTTAGTCTCCTGCATAAGACAGGTCATGCAATTCTCTTCTATTTTGCTTCATATCCCCTAACTTTGCTTATTGTTGGAACAAGATCATATGATTCAGAAAAACTATGCTTGTTGGTTTTTAAATTACCCAGAGTTGGGAAATCCACCACAAAATGAGTAAGTTTCTCCCATGATTAATGAACCTCGCTGCTATTAACATGTGCCTATTTCTAATCTGACTTTGTGTGGCTTCAGCTTGAGCAATTGGTTCTTTCTTATCCTCCTTTTTTGCCAGAAGCCCCTTGACAAACATCTTCATTGGACAGCTGGAACCCTCTTTGTGACTGTGTAGCAGCCTGAGCAGGCATTGCCAAGAGCATTTTAACATTCTTCACTTTGGTATCATATCAAGGCTTTTTGCCAGCTCTCTCACCGTGCCGAGAGCTGATGTTCCTGGTGGGATGGACCTGCAGCTCCTCCTCTCTGAGCCGTTGAACCTGGCACTCCTGGCCAGTCATCCAGGTGCCACCAGGTGCCTTGGCTCGATTGCTTTCCAAATACAGATCAGCTCAGAATGGGGGAGAACGGCGACATATCGATCAATCTCTCCTCATTTGGTTGGGGGCCAACATCCCACCAAAATCAGCCCTCAAAGAGAGACAACCATGGGTGCTCCAGGCACAAACCCAGCTGGAGCTCAGCCCTTGAGCCCCTCTGTAGCTGCTGTGATATGTGTGTGTGTAAATGTGTGTGTAGGGTGTGTTTTCTCCTTTTTGTGTCTGATTTATGTACACATACCAGCTCCTTTGCACACATATTTCGCAAAATAGCTGTTTATGCAAGGGGCAGATTAGAAGCCAGCCTGATTTCTTGGAATAAATCAGTTTGATTTCTTGGAATAGGTAATACTGGAAACCTCCAAGGCTGAGTTATTCAGGAATGCCGTGTCCTACAGGATCACCATGGTGGGAGCTGTAAAGGCTTCATTTTTGTATACTCTGAAGAGCTGGCTGGTTGGGTGAGCTCTGGATGCTTCTTTGACTTGACTTTGACATCATGAACATACAGTAATCACGCTTAAACAATGAAGAAGCAAACAACACCAGCCTTTTCAAAAGCAAACGTACACAGACACATCCCTTATTTCTTAATGTAATTTTTAACACTTAATGTTATGCTTAACCACATGGCAGTTGGGAAGATATCTGTTAAACAGTAGTGTTAGTAGTAGTAATATGTAAATGTACTACTACAAATACAGTTTTACTAAATATAGGACAATAAACTCCTGAAAACAACTTATACTTTAAAACCTACCAGTAGAAATAGAGCTGTAAATCAACAAAAACCCTCATGAAAAGTCTCTTATTCATAAAAAGATAAACTTAGTTAAAGGCAAGGAGAGTAAAAATAGCAGTTTTAAAATTAATGCCTCTGTAGAACTGCTGGAGAATTTAAAACAGTGTTTTCTATTGAACAATTCTCTGAACTCTCAACTTTGTGCCTAAGATAATTGAAGGAAAATTAAATTTACCCCTAGGACTGTTTGTAGGAAATTCTTCTAATAAGGTTTATGTTTAGCAGATAACAGTGTGTTTATGGTGGTCACAGCCTGCCTAATAGAGCTGTAATGGATACATTTTGTATTTAATCAATATCAATGAATAATAACTTATCTTTATTAACCGTGATGCCCCTATGGTTAATTTTAGCTCATAGTGTAGGGATAGTTGTTCCTTGTTTTTCAAAGACTATAATTATTTTCTTAAGTAACCTGATATAACTTCTTTTATCAAGGCTTTTTAAAAGTTTAGTGATGGCCTTTTATACACCAAGTGTGTACATTGATTATGCTTTCAGTGTAAAGCATATTTTCATGCATAGATAGATATTAAAAGATTCTCAACTAAGTAGAAGACCATGGGCAGATAATATTTGGGAAATGTCTTTGTTCTATGGGCATTATAATTTATGGCTGTCTTTAAATATTTGCACAATTTTCTCAGATTTTTTATTGAGCTTGTTTTCTACTGAAAATTCTGAGTAGTTAGTGTGATATATTTTAGATTATCAAATTATGGTGTATGCTCCTTGGTTCTCGAAGACAAGCTTGAATCACCACTGGATCTGGTTACTTTTTGTGTGTCAAGTTCCATCTTTCTGGCTGCCTTTCATCTTCTTGGCTGCTGCTGTGTCACTCACCTGCTCTGGAGATGCTGGAGCAGCCCTTTAGGAGGGAGGATTCTGGCAATCCCAGAATTTCCCTGCCATGCTGCTGGAGAGGCTGCAGCAGAATTCAAAACTTCCTTGGCTGTCATCAGAGCTGTGTTGATTTTATGGCTGTGAAACTTTTCAAGGTAGGTGACCCAACACAGTCCAACCAGTCAGAGTTAGAGTAGCTCTGGGCAAACATTTTAACAACTGCAGGAAAACTCACTAAAACTTTAAATAGGGAGAACCCTATGCTAAAAAATCTTAGCAAGACTTTGCACATGCACACAGGCACACCCTAAAATACTGGCATATTTTTAAATACTTTTAAATATAATAATTTAATTTAGTCAGCCAATGACTGAGACTTTTATCCAAGAGCCTTTACTTCCATTGACAGTACTGTCTCCAAGGAGAAATACTTTCTTGCATAAGCCCTAGTCTGAGTATGAGGCATTCATGGGCTGGACAGGAGTAGCTGCCTCAGCCTATTGTTGTTGGGTTCTGTTTCCACGGTTAAATTGCAGAGAAACTTTTGTATTTATTAATCTATCATTCCCTCTTTCTAGAGGGAGCTATCCCTGGTGAGGTATCCATGTAAGATCCCTGTCCTGGCAGCACTCCCATTAGGGATGGAGTCAGTTGGCAGACCCAGAGATACCAGACACCAGAAGCTGCTGGAAATCTGTCAGTGTTAGGGTCAGGCCCTCGCCTCTGTTTGAGTCTCAGCTGATGAGATGAGAATCAGGACAACCAGATTTATATTTGCAGTTGTAAATTACTGCAATTCCTATGATTTGTCCCTTTGTCTCCAACTCTAAAATTTCATATACATTCTCAACAGAAAATACGTGGAAGATAAAGGAGGCCTTTAAAACAAAGTGAGCAAGTCTTTGAGATTTCAGTTTCACAATCAATTTAAGTGATGCTATTGCTGGCCTCATAGCCCGGCCTCACCCAGCGTATGGAAGTGGAGCCTGTGATGTGCTGCTTTTGTGCTTCCTACATTCATGTTCAAGGCAGCTCTTTGTACCACTGAAATGGCAGTTATCTGACTCACCTCTGCAGCTGATATTATGTACCTTTCCCTGCCATCTCTGTTAGAAGCTTCCACATCAATGGAAGGAGCAGTATTATCTGGATGAAATGTGAGTGTCGCAAGAATGGGCTGTATCAGGCCATCTTTTAGTTCTGCATTTTTAGTATTCAGACAACATTGTTGACAACAGAAGGCAGGCGTCTTCCCTAACAGAGCTGCTGCAGCCGAAGCAGAAATGCTGACATGTGTTAGTGGCATTCCAAGGATGTTTAAGCTCTCATCTCAGTTACATTTGAACTTGGTTTTCTTCTTTGGTTCAAAGGCAAATCAAAGTTGAAGTTTGTCGTTATGATGTTGCTGAAACTCCACATCCTTTTCAGTGCTCAGTTTACTCTTGTAAATGACATAAAATTGATGGTGTTGGTAATTAGTAATATTCCTCTTATTAGATTATTAGTGAACCGGATAAGTCCAGTGTAATTTTATTAAAGCTCATTGAAAATAATGTTGCTAAAACTCTTTTCATTAAAGACCAGAGGTCTTGCACACACCAGAGGTGGTGTAAGGCAATGTGCTGTTAACCCATGTGGCCTTAGCTCTGCGCTGTACATAAGTGCAGTCAGAGATGAAGTAAGATTGAAGAGCTTTGGGTTTAATTCCTCATTCCTCACAGATTTCCCATGTGACTTTGAACAAATCACTTTTTCTTCTGTCTGGAAAATGGAGAGAAAGTAGTTTCTTGCCCAGTATTTTCTTGGGGAGTAGTTTCTTTAGGAGTTCCTGCCTCACAGGCACATTGTGAGCATGCATATACTTGGATACTGTATTGTGGGGGGCTGCAAAATGGTGTAAGGTGGACAGATGTGTTACTGCTCCTCAGCAGCAGCTTCAGCAGAGAACAGCCTGCTCAGGCTTTCCACAGGACTCAGTGAAGAGAATGTGTTTTCCGCCTCCCCTTTACTTTCATTCTTCTTTTCTTCAGTTTTCTTTTTTAAATCAGCTATACTGCATACAATCTGGTTATTTACTAGTGTGGATTTGAAAATTAGTTGCAGTGTGAAAGACGAAGGTATGTGAGGATGTAAGAGAGCAAGATTTTCTTTAATTTGAATTCTGACAAAAATGGACATGCTTCACATTCTCTCTCACCTCACTCCCATTGTCTCCTGTGGCAGCCCCTAGCATTGAAATTTATTGATGAGAAACACTGATATAGAGACTTATTAAGAGATAAATCAGCACTCACATAGCATCCAAACCAAGCACAGCAGGGAACATAATAGGCAGAAATTAAGCCTTTTGCTAGGGAAAATAATTCAAGGATAGTGAACTCTTAGCAGTCAATTTTAACAATCATGAAAAGGGATAATTTTACACAAAAAATGGGTGGCTTCCACTTTGTGCTGTAGGATATATAACTGGTTGTTTTACCCCAGCAACTCACATGATAATTTCCCAACCAGGAGATTTCTCATACCATTGCACTCTTAATTTTACTGCCTCTGCCTCCTTGTGCTACCTGCCACCACTTCTTTTCTATGGTGTGCAGTGTCAGAGCAGAAGTGTTTGTCTTGCACTTGACATGAGGACCATTGTCTGTGGCAGCAAAGCCAAAAAAAGAAGCGAAACTGTGCTTTTATTTGGGATTTAGATGGATATTGCCACAGCAAAAAAAGTATATGGGGAAGAAAAAAAATAAGAGCATTCTAAGTCTTGTTAGTACCAGGTTAAACTACTATTAATACAAATGACCTAAAAAAATGTGTGTTGTTTTCCACTTTTTGCTCAGGAGCTTGTGGAAACATGGCCTGATGTTCAGCCAAGGTTGTCCTGAAAGGTGTTCTCTACAAATCTGATTCCTACACAATCTCACCTGTGTGGTGGGAATTTCTTGTATGCACCTTTCATCGAGAGACAACTGAAGCCTGGAGAGATTCAAAACATGTTTGAATTCCATGGAAAGACTGCTCCATGATCCATGTCCCCTCTTTGAAGCCACTATTTGAAAAAAAAAAAAAAAAAAAAAAAAAGCCTATCACATTAATTAGGTGGGCTATTTCAGGTTCTTGGAAGGAGTTTTTTGAAAATCTGCCAGAGTTAGTATGGTTTAAATGTAATTTGGTCAGATGTCTTTGACATGACTTTTGATAGCCAGCTTGTATGCGTTGCATTGGTGTATACAGCTGACCTTAGTTTTGCTATTTTTAGCACTGGTAGAAAACAGCAATTTCTGTTTTCCATGGTTTGGGTTGTATTTTATCTAGCAGGTAGTCTTATGGGGAGAGTTATGATTGTCAGTTAAACTAACTGATACAGCTGTAAATGTGGACAAGCTCTCAAAAGAAGAGTCTTAGCAAGTAGAAAATGAAAAGTACCAGGAAAATCTTAGTTGCCCTTTCCTTCCTGAGTCTGATAAAATGTCTCTTATATTATGTAAATCATAATTTTCTCATGTAGCCTTAAATCATTTCATGTGCTTTGCTAACATGTTCATACCTGTTCCATCTCAAGGCTCTTTTTATTAATTGCTATTCACATGTGGGATGGCATAGATTGAGATAGGATCAAATTGATACGTTAAACTGTGGCATCAAAACAATCACAAGTGGAAACAAACCCATACAGCAGGTAAGAAATGCATACAACAGCCACTTTACTTCAAAAGACGTATTTTAGCTATTGAATTAATATTACATTTTTCTTGTTTGCTTTACCAGAAATGAACATGTAGTTCATGTATGTTCTGCTAAGCATTACAGATCTGTAACCTGTAGACAAATGAGAAAGCCTTCTTGAGCCTGGAACAGCTCCTTGGTTTGCAGTGTGTGTGGGCAATGCTGATATTTCTAATGAAGCTGCCAGTGCTTTAGTCATGTGTAGGACTTCCATGATTGATACAGAAAAAGGCAAGTGGGAAAAGATTATTCTTTCTCTATTATGAAGTTTGAGGGACTTTAATACATCTATTCCTTTACCAAGGAAATTGGATGCTGCATCACCTTTCACAGAGCTTTTCAGGGCCAGTTTAAATTGTAGAACATTTCTTAACAAAATGCCCTCGAACCAACTCTCATTTGTGCTTGCTGTTTTGACCCCCACCTCTGACATTCCCAGGGACACAGATGCCCCATTTTCTCTCTGACACCAGGGGAAAATCATGGAACCTTCACCCACCAAGTGCCTCTCCTTGGCCTTGCTGATGTGGAGAAGATGGAGAAGCTGGAATACAGCAGTGAGCTCTGGGGAGGGTTTGAGATGGGTGGTGGGCAAGGGCACCTGAAAGCTGAACAAAAGGGGCTCAAGAACAGGGGCAATCACTCAGAAGAGCAACCTGAGCTCCTGCTGAAGAGCTTGCTGCCATCTCTTTACACATTACTGCTGTTAAAACCCACCCCTCTCCTGTGGGAGTCACACCCTGTGTCTACATGACCACAAAAACCTCAGAGATGCTTCCTCACTCCAGAGCTCTCAGACCCCTCTGCCTGAAGGCTGCCTTGCCTGGTCACACTCACCAGTGGAGCTAAGGTGAGTAATCAGGCTGCAGCCTAATGACTGAGCTTTCTCTCTCCGCCCTCTGAATTTTCCCTCTGATGTTGTGAGTAAGTATTTGTATTCCAATATTAATATTTGTACCTATATAAACCCTATTTTAGCAAACCTGGTGAGGCCTTGACCTCCCAGACCCCTGTCTGCATGCTGCAGCAGAGCTGCAAGAGTCACAGCTTTCATTTCAGTGAAGTAATGCCAACTTACATTATGTTGTGTGAGATTACAAAGAAAGATTGGGATATTTTATTACACTGTCAATCAGCCTGTAGCCTGGCTCTCATCTGAGTGTTGAGCCCTCACCCCTCTTCCTCCTCAAACAAAGCAAACAGAAAGCCAGGGTTTTTGAAGGTGTTTCTCATGAAATGTATGAAGCATGGTGACACCTTCGAATACAACAGAAACCACATGCCAAATCAGTCCTATTGTGAAGTAAAGAGAGCAGGTGGATTTCATGAATATATATGTGCATTCACTGGGCATGGCAGATTTTTCTAAAGACGATGATGAGAGTAAATCTGTACAAAATACGTGGCAATTGAATGACTTTCTTCAGAACTGAAGTTTTTATTGGAGAAACATAATAATTAGTTTCCACAACCCATAGCTGCAGACATTGACTGTTCTTCTAATGAAAGATGCTGCAGATATTGGCTGCAAAAGAATACAGAAAAATTACAGACACTAACAAAAGGGTGTATTTTTCATTTACTAACTTTATTCCCTGAATATTCCCTTGAGTTACCTTGTTTTGTTTACAAGAGCCTCAGGGGCGGAGGAGGGTGGTGCATTGCCTATATGGGCAATTACTTTACATACTCATTTCAATCATAATCCATTCAGAATGATAAAAATGAAATCACATGTAATTTATAATCTAGAACATTGCAGCTAGAGCTTTTTAAATATTACAGCTGCAACGTGATTTGACATAATCCCTTGCAGTCATTCAGGCTCTTCTAAAACCAAAACACATTTATCCATAAGTGACAATTACATCTCCACTTTTTTTTTTTTCCAAAAATTTGGTATGTTATTATGGTTTTGGGACTGATCTTGTGTAAGTAATGATTGCTGGTTGCATATAAAGCTGTTTATTTTCAGACCCACACCTACCCTGAACCTGTTCCATGCACTGTCATTTGCTTAATGCTGCTAATTAATATGAAATAACATGCCACTGTTAGGCAGTTAAAAAGAAAGACTTCAAATGGAGCTTAGCCAGTTGTAATGGCTGTCTTGTTAATACCGTTGTCATGTGCTCTAAAATGACACTAAACAGTAATTCCACTCTGTGACTATTATGATATGAGTGGCATTTCATTCTGTGCTTAGAAATCCCAAACCAGCATGAGATGATTGTGTATTCCTCCTCCACACAGGGAGAGGAGTTCCCCTAAACCTGATGTGGATGTAATTTCTTGGTTATTGATTTGTTTTATTTCCAAAAAGCCATTGGTGACAGAATCTCAGTAGCCTGATGCTGAAGTACATCTGTAGCACATTTCTGAGCGAGCTGCTGCCAATCCATTTTCTGTTTTGTCCACAGAACTGATCTCTTCTCTGTGGTTAATTGCCATTATCTTTTCTTCATCTCTCACAATCTGCAATGTCTACTTGTTTTTCATCATTTTGTAAAACAGTGCAGCATTATTCGCTTTGGCAAAAACGTCTGGGTGTGCTGAGTCCAAAGCTGACAGTGCTTGGAAATACTCTGATTTCAGCAGGCTCTGGATTGTGTGTGAGTGTCTCTCTTTCTGTGCTTCCCACTGACAGCTGAAAGGCTTGTTTGCTTCTGCTTGTAGCTTCTTGTCTCTCCTTCTCACAGCAACCTCATTTCAGGACTGGTGCTTCTTAAAATCGTATGATAATGGGTAAGTCCCACTCTGAGGTTTTCAAATTGATTTAGTTGGATAATGAGGCAAATTCTCTCTCCCTCCTCCCCTGTTGGCTGTGATTTCTTCAGGGACAAAAATGCTTGACCTCTTCATGGAGTGAGTGATTACTTTCAGGGACATAGCAGAAGATCAGAGTTACCCAGCTGGGCTTCAAAATGCCAATATTGATGAAATGAGCAAAGTCCAGTAGAGAAGAAGGAAAGCAGAAACTACAAGGCTGGGGAAATACCAAGTAGTAGGTACTTGATACTAGGTTAAAAGGATATTGCAATTATTGGTATTACAAAGGCTGGCAATTCTTGGTATTGCCAGACTCAGAGATTAAAAATCTTGGGCTAGAAATGAATGTTAGAAAACAATAATCTATTTTTCTGAAAAGACAATGAGTCCTTGTTCTCTTCTTTAAGGTTTCAGATTTCTGCAGCTCCTTCATGTATGTCAGAGACATACTGGTAATGTTTTGAGATAATTTGAGGGGTGTTCCTGGGGTGCTGCAGCTGGGCTCATCTCTCACATCTGCTGACCTGAATCATGCTGCTTTTCAGAATCTGAATTGGCCCTTTTCCTGTGGCATTGTATTACATGTGCACGGCCACAAGACTCTGGGATAGTTTTGTCAGATTAATTCTGTCCATGTGCCTTCCTCAGCTTTGCCCTTCCGGCGGTTGTGGAGTCACTATTCCAACCTGCACATCCTCAGCCACCCTCCACCCTCTCTCTGTGGGTCAGGAAGGCTTTTCCCCCAAACCCTTCCTCCCATTTCCCCTACAAACACCCTCCAGTTCTGTCCTTCACAGTCACCTCTGTCTTTGGGTTTTGTCTCCAAGCTTGGCAAGGTCAGCTACAGAAAGCATCCTTTTTTCCTGACCTGCTCTTAACAGAAAGCTTAGGGATAAAAAGCTTTACCTGCTGCTTTTTGTTGTTGACAAAGAGCAGAGTGGAGCTGATGTGCTGCTTGTCCCAGGAGGTGTGGAGAAGTGGGGCAGGCAGACAAAAGCAAAGCTTAAGAAGACATGAATAGAACTACAGAGAAGCTGACCATATAAAGAAGAAATGGGAAAAATCTGATAGAGCTTTTGGATTCAAGTTCACCCTGGCCAGCAGAACTCTGTTTACAGGGATGAGAAATAAGAGAGGCTGAGAGGAGTGAAGACAAGAGCCAGGATTTCTATATTTACGAGTTTAAGATGGGCCCTGAGTTAGTATAGTTGTGTTGAGCAAAGAAGACAAAAGGAAAGAGATCCTGACGAGTCTACAGCTCTGTGTGACTTTATTCTACAACACAATTCCACTCAAAAGTCAAATGTTTTAAAACAAAAGATCCAGACAAAATCATAATAAAATCAGTCAGTACAACTGGCTTAAATCTGGTGGAGCTGATTATGATTAGAACCCTCTGCCCAACTCTATACTTAATTTATTTGATAATAGTGACACTAATTGTCATTCTTGTACTCACTTGCCCTTATTGCTTCTTCCTCCTCCATGTCTCTTGGTTTGTGAGTGTATCCTTTGCAGAATAAAGCACAGCAGAAGACAGCAAAAATGACTGAATAGGAAGGAAGACAGAAATAAACGTCACCTGGTAATGTAAGCCATGTTTTCAGGCTTCCCACATGGAATGCTTAACTTTCTAATTTGATCATATTTTTACGTTTTGAATATTGTATGAAGTGGTTTAGATAAAAATAGAATGAGAGCTATGTTAAGTGGAAGTATCATATCATTTGAACTAGTTCAGTCTGAAGACTGTTTTAGCTGGCGACATAGTTGGGTTTTGTTATTTTTAAAATCTTTCTGTATGAGAGAAAAGCAAGACAGTTGGGCTTCAGTGATTTGGTAAAAATCCTAAGTTAAAAGCAGCAGCCATGTTCCTGTAAATTGTAACTGTAAGTTAAAGGGATTTTGTGTGAATGATTTGTATTGTTTGTAAAAGTGTGTAATTTGACTGTTTGTCTCTCAAAACCATTGAAAATGAACTATTTTAAGTGCAGATATAATAATAATAATTCATTGCATTTCTTTGTGTGTAAATGAATGTCCCCTCAAGGACTGTCTGTCACATGCCCACTGTAAGAGGTTGTGTGTTGTAACATGTAGCCCTTAGGAAGCACTTCTGAACAGGATATTGGGAAGACTAAATGAATCCATACAAACAAACTTTCACTCTCTTTTGTTGGAAGATGTAGAGATACCTGTGTCTCTGCTTTCTTGCTAAGATACTATATCACATTTTGTCTTGTTTCTTCCTGTGTTTCAAAATCAATATTCTATCCACAGGTTCAGTTTTCTTATCTGCTGTGTCTTATCTGCTGTCTTTGTGGAGGTGGACAATGAATTCAGTCCTGACTGAAGTATTTGCAATGCAGAATTTTTTAATAATATAATTTTGGATGGTTATTCAAAAATAACAGCATGTCATTTTAATGAATGAGTTCCAGGGTTGTCAGTTTACTTTAGGAAAACCTAATGCTTCAAAACCTACTGGTTTTGTATTTTTTTTTTCATAATACCATACTGAAAAATACCTACTAAAGGCCATTTGGGAAGAAATTTATTTGTGTTTTGTGTGGCTCTTACCCACCAGAGAAACTCTACTTACAGCACCTGAGACCTGTTAAAATAGGTGCTGTATCATCCCTCCAAAAAGGCAACACAGAGAGCACAAGGGAATGTTATTTTCAATATTTTATGGATGGAAAGACAAGCACAAAGAGATTGTGGATTCTTCTTTGTCATGCAAGAAATACGATGTGGAGTTTGAAAATAGTCTGATATATTCTGAATTGTAGCTCAGCAATAGTCTTTGGTTATTTGTAACAAAAATGGCAGTGTTAATATCAGGTTGAATTCATGTCATCATTTTCCCAAAAATATTTAAGTGAAAACTCAGGCAGAGAAAGTACATTAAAGCAAGAACAGTAGCAGAAAACAATAGGGAATTATATTTCCTGTTTTAAAATACAGAGGCATGGTTTTTAGAAAATACTTCTCATTCATCACAGGTAGAGAGCTCTGCTCCTTGTGTATGTAGCATTTGTTTAGTAAACAGTGAGTGTAAAAGCCCTCTATAATGAATCTTCAAAAAGAGCATTCCATTGCTTTTGCACCAGTTCCTGTGGGGTATCACGTAGGACACAGACATGTGGGATGCATTGGAAGAGGTGCCCTCAAGCCCACAGCAGAGTTCATGCAGGTGCCACGTATGGAAGCGAACTAAGAAGCTGAGTGAGCACAGGGCTGAAAGTAGGCTAATAAATAAGCTCTGTAAACAGGCTCATTAATTAGCTTGGGCACAGCATCTAACTCATACAGCTTTTGGGGTTCAATCTCCTCAACAGGGCTCAGCAGGGGCTGATACCAGTGGAGGCATCTCTGCTCTGTTTTTCATGGCACAGAGCAGACACCAGTCTATTTTCTTCTCAGCCTGTGCATTGGATGGGTGACAGAGGGACCAGTATCTTCTGAGAGGCCCTAGGCCAGGCCTGGTTTGCAATAAACCTTCTCAGTCCTGAATTATTGTATGGCTCCTGATTTTGAAGAGGTGCAAGCACTGATATCTTCAGCTGAAGACAATAATGATGCAGGTGCTCAGTGCACCTCAAAACAGTTTATTCCTTTAATCTGTGCTTGCCAGTTCTTAGCACTCAGCTTCCCAGGACTGCCTCTCTAGCGTGTCTGGACTTATTCATAATCCACGCCTTTGAAGATCATTAACACTACTGAGTAGATGTGTGGGATTGGAGGTGGGTATGTAATGAGAGTGCTCTTGTTTCTCCATGCCTTTTGGGGGTGGGATGAAACATGATTTGGAAGCTTGTGTTTTGGAAGATGATGTGTGTAAAACCGGTCTCTCTGCTTACATCGGTGGGGTTGTTTGAAGAACAAATTACTTCCACCTTTATGACCAAGTTTATGACAAATGAAACAGAAAGTGCCACTTGCTTTATTGGGTTTTGTCTGACTAACCACTGACTGGATATGAGCAAATACCTTGGGACCTCACTCTGGTTTTTTAGAACCTCTCAGAGAAAACATGTATGGAAACTCTTTCTCTTAGTTTTCTCTTTGACTTTGAGATTAAGCCAGCTAAATCTTTCTTTAGATTTATTAAAGTTGGGTGGACTAACTCAAGAATGCTAATTTTGAATTGATTTCAGGTTGCTAATTCAGGTGTGGCTGAATCATGATTGGGGTTAATTTTTTTAAGAATGATGAGGTCTCGGGTGCCTAATGCATAGGTACAAGAACAAGGAAAAAGTACCAAGCAGCGGGGAAGAGATGCTGGAAGATGCTATCAGAAGACTTCATTTAGCTCATGTCAGTCCAGAGAAAAGCCTGGAAGTTTTCATTCCTTTTAGACTGGCTCTGTTGTCCCTTGCTTTACAAAAATAGAGATGTATTTTGCAAAGAGAGTTGTTAGTGAAAAATTCTCTTGAAGATTTTCAAGATCGATTTCTTTGAAACTTATTTTCAGAATGTATCTCCTGTCTTACTTGTCATTGGGAGAGTCCATATTGGTTAAATACTACCTGTGCTACTTCCATACAGGAAAACATAGCTAGCAGCACTCAAATAAATTTAAAGATTTTCTTCTTTCTTCATAAATGGGACAAATTTTATGGCCTATCCTTCCAACATTTTTAAACACCTATTCTGGAGGTTCTGGACTGAGTGTATTTGGGTCCCATTTGAGCTTCCACGCACTGAATAAGATATGGAGTAACCTATGATAAAATTTTAATGAGCAGCACAGTCACACTATCCACAGGCATAGATCACACGGCCCATGTTCATGGTTAGAACTACACACATCTAAAACAGATGCCTTTTTCATCATTGTCTCTACGTTACTCTTCTCCTGGGATATAAAATAACATTTAAGAATTCTCCCAAGGGTGCATTCATGGAGCAGATAAGACAATTTCTTCAGCTAGATTGCAGCTGTAATTCTTTTCAATTGTAATTGCTGGCTGGAGAGATGCCTGCAGGCCAGAGGGATGCTGTTCCTTACATTAGTGTCTTTGAAAAGAAAAGGAAATATAAACCCAGTGGTTGTTTGTAAGATTTTTTTTTTTTTTTCAGGTGTCACCCTGTGAATTCAAAAAGAGCAAAGCATCTTAGTAAAATAGAAAATAAATAATAATAAAACCACCATGGCTTACTCCTTGTAGAAGTCTCTTTAGGGTTACACATTGTGCTGGGAAGGCTGTCCAACATTTGGGAGGCTGTGATGCAGCCAGCTGCTCCTCATCACAGTGTGCTCTAGGTGGGAAGATAGCAGGCTTCTCCCTTTACTGCTCCTTTATTTCTGTGTTGCTTTGTTTTTGTGGCAAAGAATGAAATGTTCTCTCTCCAAAGTTTCTGACATTTGGCAGGGACCGGGGAAGGAAGTGCCATGCCAAAGCCAATCCTTGTGCAGAAGCTGCAGAGGATGTATTATTTTTACTTTTTTGTCCTGAGAAAATCTGTGGGATGGCAGAGTCGCACTGCAAAGGCTGTTCCAAAAGGTGGCTGTTTGTGAAATGATGAATGGATTCAAATAAATGGATGTTGTGTAGTTTAACAATACTTAGCAAAACTGTGTTGTGCCAAATCTGCACTGCCGTAAGTTGACTGGATGCAGGTGCAAAGATCTGTGCCAGTCCTGAGGCAGAGCCGAGGCCAGTGAGAATTGACTAAAAATCCTGCCAAGTATAATATTTATTAATTTTGCACTTGCTAAGGGACAGCTCTGTAGCACATTGCTGTGTCACACTGTTTCCAGGCAATCTATACTGCATGATAGTCAGCTGGAAGCCTAAAACTTGGGCTGAGGAGCAGTTTGTAATGTTAAATATGGAAAGGGAGTGGCAGGGCTGCTGTGTAGCCACAAAACAGCTCATGAGGACCATGGCTTGAAGTGAGGGCTTGAAAACCTTCATGGTTTTTCATGTTGCAGATCCAGGTCTAGGTGCTGGGCTGTGCTCGAGTGATTCCCTGGAACACTGATGTGGTTTTAGGCTTGACTTAAGACTCATTGGGTGAATTTTTGTTAACTGTGTTAGGAGCTGATCAAAATTCTGGCCTTGGAGTGTGAAAGGGCGTAAGACACTTTCAGAAGTCCAAAGAGAATCCCAGAATCAGGCCACTTAACAAATGGCACATTTCCAAGAAAATTAGGCATTTGTCTTTCCCATTGCAGTCAACGAGAACTTCTGGCAATCTGCCCAATTTAAATTTGGGGTTTAGAAATATTTACACAGGTTTCTATTTTTAATAAGTTTCATCTTTGGTTTTGTATCAACTATTATATTAACTGCAAAAATCCCAATCTTTTGAGATCAGTTAAAAACTGCTGATTTGACAAAAGCTGTTTTCCCCATAACACTGCATGATGCAACTGTGGTTGAATCCAGTGGCCTCATTCTGTTATGAGAAATAGTAGATTGCACATGGCATATCCATTTCACTCAAAGCCTGATGCAGCCAGCCTTGGGCTCATTAATCCACAAATACATTTTCCCTGAAAAATGAGTCTATGTAAATTTCAGAGCTCAAAAGTACAGTTCAGCTCTGAAAACAGTTTGAGAAATTCACATGAGCAGTTTGAGGGATGAGGTGACTTGCCATTCCTCAGAGGAGAGGGTGTTTCTTTACTAATAAATGACAGTGGTAGTTGTATTTTTCATGAAAATTAGCAGTCATGTTGTTTTGTGTATAAGAAACTTCATCAGGAATGTTGGTGCTGTGAAATGAGTGTGAATTTAGCTTACATATTGGTTCTTGATACTCCAGAATGAGGATTTTCTTGCATCTTGCAAAATGAAATTGGTTTAGTTGCCTGTTGACTGTAAAAGAGATTTATTTGCAAGACCCAGTATCAGTGGGCTGGTTTGCTGAGTTTAGTCTGCATTCTGAAAGAGTTGTTGGTTAAAGAGACTGGTTAGAGGGTGGCCTAGAGAATTAAGAAATGTACAATGAGATGAGGTTGTTGTCTTTAGTTTGTGCTCCGCATGTGCAAAACAGAACAAAAATATGGATATCAGCAAATACCTTGGAAATGAAAACAACTTAAAATTTGCACATTCTAACTTTTCAAGGAAAAGCATAGGTATAGTCACCAATCCCAGCTGAATTCCATTTGGAGAAGGGGAAATGATCTTTGGAGAATGTTAAGATTTTTATGTCAGGTAGATGTGAAGGGAAAGCAAAAAAGTCTCTACCCGTTTATACCAGCAGACAATGAAAAATGATTCTCTTTCAAATAGATAACAACCTCATCCTAGCAATACCTAAAATGGCCTGGAATGGCTTTTCATTATCTAGCTTACACATCTGAAAAATGGAAAGCAAGAAGAATAGAAACAGGAAACCAGTTCCTTTTCATGGATGCAGTTTCACTTCTAACGGCACTCTTGAAATGCACTTTCACACATTTGCCCAATAATTTCCAGAGCAGAGTCCTTGGGGGTTTTCCCAAATGACTGCTACATGCATTAGGAGGAACTAGTGCTTTCTCCCTCTTCTCTTTCCTGAGCTACATATTTGTGTACAGGATGCTTTGCCCAGATCCTTAGATGCAAGATAGTCAAATACATACCATAGCTGAAATTTGCCCTGAGGTGATGCTCTGTACAAACTGCCAGCACAGCACCTTATGTTGTGTAAGGCCAATTTAGGTCCTTTATGTGGTTCTTCTGTTGTACATAAGAATTTATTTAGATTGTACCACAGGGGTGAATTTTCTTTATTTGCAAACAGAAAAGATTCTGATTTCATTGTCGATGCAATCGCAAGCCATGCTTAAGAAAGTCTACATCACATACTCCTGTTGTAGTTCATAAAATACTAATGTCATCCAATCTCCACTGTCATTGTTTCTGCCTTGAATGCTTTGGCTGTGGCTTGGCACTGCCTGTCTCCCAGGTTCTAAGAGCAGGCAGTTTGATAGAAGGGGAGATGAGAGAATCTCATCCCAAGATGGATTCTTGGGAGAGGAGTCTTTCTACAATAAAAGCTCCTAACTAATGGCTTATGACTCAGAAAATGTCTAAATAGCCCTGTGGCTTCTTTGACACTTTGACAAAGTCCAGTGGAAGTACCTGGCTGCTCTGTGGGGATAAAAGGAGCAGTCAGGGGTATTCTTCAGCCCCTCTTCCTCCCCAGCAACCTCCAAGTGTCTCAGTTGGATCAAAAAGGAGGATGGGAAAATAAGAAAAGAAAAACTTGCTAATGAATTATGCTACAAGAGCAGGCAATGTGTAAGATTTTAGTTGGTTTATCCTTGTACTTCTGCCCTTTACAGAACTGTAAATTTTAAGGGGCAGAGACCCTGCAGATCATTTAGCATAACTGGACTTTGATCTTGTTTAGAAGCTGGGAGTTTCTCTGAGCACTAAAATTAAGGATTAGTCTTAGTTTGATTGACTTAAGATATGACCCTTTCACATATTCTCTGTTCCTCCATTCAGATGTAATTATTTAAATGCTTAACTTGTTTATACCTTACAAAACCATTGTTTTGGGAACATTTTATTGAATAATACAGCAAAACAGAAAAGTTTATTTAAAACTGGAAAGATTTGGACTTCATCCAGCTTCTGAGTTTAGCCTGCTTGCTTAGAGAGAAGATCAGCAATAAAATGCTCTACATGGTAAAATATTGGGGTGGGTTGACCTTATCCAGATGATATTAGCAAATGGTAATAACAGGAAGCTCATGTACCACTTTAGGGAAGGCTCTGTAATACCAGTGTGTTTAAGGAATGGTACAGAAATCCTGAAATTATCTGAAATGGTGTGGAAAACACTCAATTCAGGAATTTGGATTTGATCTGTTGAAGATGCAAATACTGACTCAGTGTCCCCATTGTAATTGCAATAAAAGTTTGCTAGATGTTAAATACTTCAAAGTCATGCATACACAAAACCCAATCTGAAGCAGAATACATTTTCCCTAAGCTTTGTGCCCAAATGATTTTTCAAATGCATGAAACTGTTCCAATTAATATCACAATATTATTTAATGGCAGTACTAACAGGCATTTTACAGGCTCCTAAGGTCTTCTTCATTCCTCTCTTGACTTGTTTGTGTGCCTGTGCCTCCTGCTTTGCTCCCTGTGTTTGATGTGAATGATGCTGTGAGAGAAAAGCAGGAACTGCAGGCACTGGCTTTAATGTTATGGTGGGTGTGTGTATAAGAGGCTATTGTGAGACTCTGGACTAGGTGTGCTGGAAAAGCAGAACAATGAGCAAATGCACAAGACACAAATGGTGATGTTTCCATGGAATCACCTAGACTGAAAATTACAGAGTTGAACTGCAGAGTTAAAAGGATTCAAATACTTACAGAAGTTAAATGTCTCCAATCATGCAGATACATGTGCTTCCCAAGCCTTCCAGATCACGAGAAACTTTCCATGACAGCTGGAACTTGCTAACACCTGGAGAAGTTCTGTTGTATTTTGTGTAGTTTGTTCTGCTGTATTCTGCTGAGGATGACAAGAAAATTTCTTCACTTCCACCAAAATGTTGCAAAGTGCTTTATTTTGCTGTCTTTCTGTGCTGGCAGAGAGACATCATTAAGGACAACGGACATATTTCATTGATCTCAGAGAAATTATTTACAAGCTTGTCCAGGGTTTCCTCTGAATTTTACTCTTTCCACAAATAAATAATACTGCAATTCAGCCACTGCTTTTGGTTTGAGGAGAATTGGGATGCAACAGTGGATGCAATCCATGGGACAGCAGTTAATACAGCAATTTCTGTAGTAACCTTCAGCTTCTGTTACTCTCCATAAGTGCTCAAAGTCTCTGATGGTAGACCTGAGGAGACCTGGCTTTGAAATGTATCTGGAAAGTGGCCATAAAAAGCAAAACAAAACAAAACAAAACAAAAAGGATATACTCCTCAATTTCACCACTTACAAGACTTCCATTTCTTGGGCTCCAGGAGCACGGATGTTGCCAACATGACATTGAGGGGCAAAACCACAGGCACACTGATCTGTAGGAGAGCAAAAGGCCCACAAAAAATGCTGACCTCATTTGCAAGTAATGGAAAAGGTCAGTGCCAAAAGCAGCTCGAGTTAGAGTTACAGCTGGAAAAAACTGGCAGAGAACCTGCTGACTGTAGTTTTACACTGCTTAGCTAAGAAGCTGGGAATGACCGAGGATCACTTCCCAACCCAATGGTGAGAATAAATGCTGTGGCCACAGATGGTAATATAAATCCCACATCAGTGGCAGTAAATTAAGTCTTCTGCCCTGGAAGTATATCTGAAAATCATGAGGATCAAGGAGTCCAGTCTCTACAATTCTAAAATAAATAAATCACTTCCATGTTTCCACCTAACAGGTTGAAAATCCATCCATTGTTGAAACATTGTTCTGGGCTCACTGCAACACCAAGCATTTCTTTCAGGTGGCTATCCAGCAGCCAACTGACTTATATCTGGTTGCAGTGTTTTTTAAATCTGTGAAAGGATACAGACCATCACTCCAGGTACAAAGGTATCTTCTAATGGTAGTGACAAAATGTCACTTCTCCCACACCGTGCCATCTTCCTTGCCAGCACAGAGTGAGTAGCAGAGTCAAAATGAGTTTCCTCTTGGCAGGATTTATGTTGCCCAATTTTAAATACCCACAACATAGATGTCAATGTAAGAGCTCATTATCCAAACTCCTCATGCAATCAGTGGAGAGAAATGGGCCCTTCTAAGGCAGAGCTAATCAATAATTCACCAAAGAAGGTGAGGGAAGGCACCTTTTTTTCATTAGTGGAGTCTTAGGGAATAAATATGCTGGATGTGAGTTTCCATTCTTGGTGATATATGCCTCAGGTCTGTAATCTTCTTGTTAGGTAGTTGCAAGTGTTTCAATGTCAACATTAAAACCCCTCCCAAATTAATAACAATGCTATTGTTCTAGGACAAGCAATAGAATGCCTTGCTTATACTTTCATTGCATTTAAAAAGCGTGTTTCAAAGTAATGTATATATATATAACTGTATTATAGACTGAGTTAGTGGTAGTGCTTGTAAATATTTCTACAGCTGTTATGCTATTTTAGAGGCTTTTAGTAAATATATGCCACTATCAAGAAGGAGCAGCAAAGTCAAATAGAAAAAAAGGAGGCTTTTATAAATGAAAAAGCATCTGGCTGAAAATGGGAGGTGGAAAAAGAGCATAACCTTGACTGGTTAAATATAAAACCAGACCATATATAAATATAAAACCATGGGCAGACCTAAGAAGATTTTGAAGAACAACTTGCTGAAGGCATAAAATTGTGGAAGAAAAAAACCCCTTTTCTCCAGAGAAGAGATTCTGCCAGAGAAACTGCGCAGTCAGTGTGCATACACATGCATGAAGAATGACATAGCAAAAAGCTGAAAGAGTTATTTGCACTGGTGTTCACTCTGGAGGAAAGTTTACTTTTCCTTTGTGGTGCCAAGGCTGAAGACCCGTCTTGTGTTCAGTTTCTGGTAGGAGAGATATTACAATAAATCAAAATGAGAAGCAGATAGAACAGAGATGAAATAATTTTTCTCATTTTTCATTAGAAGGAGAACTGGTGCTTTCCTCCTGACATCTGGGTTGGGAATCTTCACTATTTAATACATTCAAAGCTGAACAGAAGAATTGACTGGGTTGATCAGGTTTTTTGGTGTTAAACTATTTTTGAAGATTTTAGTAAAAATTAAAGTTGAGAGAAGCGTTTGGACATAAATAGTTCTCTGAAAATGCACCTCAACGCTTTGATGCAGTGAAAAGGGCTAAGAAATTGTTGGGAATAATTAGTAAGGAAATGGAAAAAATTATCAAAATTGCTCTAGGCCAGTGAACTTGTTTGCATATTTACATTCTGTGTTTACAGAACAGAGTCATACAATCACTGAGGTTGGAAAAGACCTCCATCATCAAGTCCAATCTGTGACCAGCTTGTCAACTATACCATAGCACTGAGTGCCGTGTCCAGTAATTTTTTGGATACTTCTGGGATTGGTGACTCCACCACTACCCTGGGCATCCCATCCCAATGCTTGACAACCCTTTCAGGGAAGAAATTCTTTGTGATGTCCAATCTGAAACTCTTCTGGCACAGCTCCAGGCTGTCTCTTCTTATCCTGTCTTCATTCCCTGGGAGCAGAGCCTGACCCCCATCTGGCTTCACACTCTTCTCAGTGATTTGTAGAGACCCAGAAGGTCCTTCCTGAGCCTCCTTTTCTCCAAGCTGAGCCTCCCAGACCCCTCAGCCACTCCTGATCAGGCTCATGCTCCAGCCCTTTTCCCTTCTCTGGACCCACTCCAGCCCCTCAATGTCCTTCCTGAATGGAGGGGCCCAGAACTGCACACAGCACTGGTGGTGTGACCTCACCAGTGCCCAGCACAGAGGGACAATCACTGCCTGGTCCTGCTGGCCACACTATTTTTGATCCAAGCCAGGTACCACTGGCCTTCTGGCCCACCTGGGCACAGCTGGGTCATGTTCAGCCACAGCCAACCAGCAGCCCCAGGTCCTTTCCCAGTGGGCATTTCCCAGCCACTCTTCCCCAGGCCTCGAGGGGTTTTGTGACCCAGGGGCAGGACCTGGCACTTCACCTGGTTGAACCTCATACCTTTGGCCTCAGCCCATCGATCCATCCTGTCCAGATGTACACTCCTATCTCCAAAAAATCAATATAGAATTAGGAAAGGCAGAAAAGATATTTGGAATGGTCAACTATGAATGGCCATGGAAGAGACACTAACCGTCTTAAGACTCTTCAGAGTGTAAAGAGGGTGCTCAGAAATCCTGGGACTGACGTTTTAAATGGCCAGGCAGTGGTGGAAATGTTCATTCCTCTGAGCAGAGCACCTCCAAGGCGCCAGATAATCTGGTTGTGCTGCAGATTGAGAGCAAACAAAAGGAAGTACTCATTTTACACAACATACAATTAAGTCATGGGATCCATTGCTACAGGATGTTTCGTATGCCAAAATATATATAGGCTTAAAAAATGATTAGACAATTCATGAAAGAAAGGTCCATTGAGGGCTACTAAACAGGAAGATGCTGATGTAACCTCCAGCTCAGGAAGTCCCCAGACTGCAGATTGCCAGGAGCTGTGAAAGTTGCTGGGGGAATGCTCTTAGAGTCTTTGTGCATCTGTTACTGGTCACTACCCTCCAGGGAACAGGGAGCAAGCAGAGGTTAGTTTCTGCTGGGGTTGTTGCATGCAGCTGGTGGCATATTGTATTTTGGAACCTATGCTTTAGGATATTACAACTGAAAGGAGAACTGAATTTCATTTTCTTTCTTCCTGCAGTTTGTCTGTTTCATCTGTTTCACTCAGTTTTGGTGATGAAACTGAATTCCTTTTCTGTTGCAGTGTGTACAGTTTTCTAGTTATCCAGGGCTATCAAAATTAGCATACTACTGGCCAGTATTGCAGATAAGATAAAGAAACTACCAAAAATAAATGGAACAAAACAAAATAATAAGGATATTTCTACTCATTCTGAGTGCTGAATTGGTCTTCTACCAATGGCTATATTTGAAATATAGTAATTGATTTTGGTTCATTGTTAGTATTTTAATTAAGCATCTATTTCAAAGGAATGAAGTGTCCATTCCTTCAGAATTTAGCACATTTTTGGGAGTTTGGTGCCTATGTCCCTTTCTGGTGGGGGTTTTGAACTCTTCAACTGCAACTCCTCATAAAGGTATGGTGTGTCTTCTTCCTCCTATGTTGGGAATTCTTCCCTAAAGGCATACTTAGAACAGGAAAGAGCAATTATAAAAATTCTATTTTAGGGAAAATCAATCTAAATAGGAGTTACCCAGAATAAAACAAGTTCTCCTTGGTGGTAGTAGCCAAGTGTACTATTTCTATCTGATGGAAATGTAATGGGAAATCAATGCCTGGACCATTCTTTGTTCTTTATATTTTGCTGCCACACTAATGGAATCCCTGAATTTACTCAGCCTGGCTGCCAACTGCCTCGTCCGTGGAAACACAGCCGGGAAATCCAACCCCAGGAGAGAAATATCAGATGGAACACACTGTCATTTAGACACTCTATAACTAATTGCAGAGATTTCAAGAATGACTACTAAATAACAAGCAAAATAGCACAGATTTTAGTGATGACATTGCAAGACAGACTCACCATTGGTGTGGAAAGTTGATAATTTCTAATTAAATGAAAACTCTACAAATTTCTGTGGTTTGAAGTGTAGGTTGATATCGTAACAAAATTTCATTTTTCTTAAGATGTTCACTTTAAACCAACATTTAGAGCCTTAAATAGCCAGTATCTACTTTCCTGGGTAATCTATTGCTTTTAACATTTGTCAGTCATGTAAGTGTGATGTGATTAGCTGACCAGGATCCACCAGCTCAGCTTAGCCAGCAAATTTCTCTTTTTAGTAGTAATTTCTATTCTTAGGTAGTTGGATATAAGAAAGGATGGTATTTTTTATTACCATTTCATTTCAAATCTATGTGATGCTCATATTTAAACTGAGAGCTTTTGTATTTGAAAGAAATGGAACTGGAAACACATTTGCTATAGGAGTAACTGTTGTCCAATGTAGAGAAATAACTATGATACTCAAGGGAGATTGTGTCTCCTGGTAGTTTTATTTTTTAATTTTTCAAGTTGCTGCAAATTTTAAAAGTTTTTTTTTTCCCTGCATAAAACCAATACCAAATTGATGTTCATTTTGATAAATTATCAAGTATTTTTATTTACAAGGACAATGCTTTTTTTGTACTCTTATTCACTGCTAAAGCTCTATAAAAACATAGAATATCCATTTAAATTCCAGCTAGATTTTTCCTTTTTCCATTACTCCTATTAGAAATTTTTTTCAGAATTTCACTGGTTATTAGAAATGTCCTTCAGATTTCTGCAACATATTTATGATTAATGCCAACACTGTCTTTTTTCTTAAGGATCTCTTCTTCTTATGCCCCATATGTAGATCTGGAAACAGTAGCTGCATCTTCTCAGCCTTTGATTTTGCTTGGGTGAAGGAAATCCCAGTCCTTAAAGCTACTTTTAAAAATTCTCAAGACAGATCATTTGCCACCCCATCCCTCTGAGCAGGGTTGTTTATTAATGAATGTGAAATGATTTTTTTCCTTAAAACCAGAATTTTACCATTATCTAGATAAGTTCTGTTCTGCACTGTGTGCCTACAGAGCTGCTGTGTTCATCTGACTTCGGTGTCATGTTTTTCTTTGCACAGTACTTGATTAGGTTTGCAGAAGGGGACTAAAGTGCCTCCTTTGCATTATTTTCGAAGATGTGGTTGCTTGAATGCCCAAATAGTTCTTAGTTAACATGTTTCAGCCTTGTAGCAATTATGTAGTGACAATTAGCATTTCAGATATTTCTGTATATTCTATTGACAGGCTCTGAAGTTCTATGGAAAATGATGATTATGAGCCCATCAAAACAGCTTATAATTGCTTTCCTACATCTCTTTTTTTTTTAAAAAAAAAGAAAAACTATGATAAAAAGCATCATGATACATTATTCAACTGTGCTTTTTTAAGTCTAAATGCACATTGATGTCTATCCCCTGAACTTAGGTTGTTATCATTGTGTCCTGAGGCTCCCCTTGATCTGTGTAACCAAACACTTGGCCAATAATCACAATCTCAGTGATTAAAAGTGACCCTGGGTCCTTTCTGCCCCTTGTAGGACATGCTCAGCTCCTGGCTGCACCACCCCACATTGCTGAGAATCAGCCTTTTTCAGAGCAGAGCACAGCAGTGTGGGGGCTTTCTGCAGCCACGAAAACTTAGAACACTTGTGAGGAAAGCAGAGAATCTATCAGTGTCAGCCCAGCCTGCAACAGCCTCGTTCAGCTCCGGGCTCAGTGCCAGGTTTCACGTGGTTTCATTGCTCCTGCCTGGGAATGGATAACAGCACTGCTGCCACCAGCTCAGGAGGGCTTCTGATTTTAAACCATAACTCTGCCACAGGGTCAGAGACACTTTAGAGGGCCAGATTCTGTTTCACGAAGCAAGTTACTAATTTCTTAGCCTTACCGTGAATTTTCCTTTCCTTAGTGTGAGTATGGACAATGGTACAATTCTGGGTTTAAGAAAAAAATTACTTCATGTTCATAAAACCCCTCCCCTGCTCAGATGGATGGAGCAGCAAATCATCTGTCTTTTAAATTTTAAAAGTTTACTTAATTACCTAATATGAGACCAGAAATAGTGAATTAATTTAATAGGCGATATATATATTTCCATATTACAAATTTGCTCTCTACTGTTTATTACTTAGACAAGCTATTTCCTCTTTTTTCAGGGATTTTGTTGTACTTGTCCTCCAAATCAAAATTTAAACCTCCCCATAATTGGGTAGATCATAAATATTTATGTGTGGATTTTCAGGTATGTCCTAGACTGGGGCTCAAACTTTTCTTAGGAAAAAAGTGAGACTATTCTGTGAAAGGCTCTGCACCAATGAAGACAAAGCCTGACAAAATCTCCATTAATTTTAGTGAGACTGGGATTAGATACTGATAAATATAGTAAACTTTTGAATTTCAGAAGCGATATGAATAGTTACTGGTAGAGATATTTAAAGGAAAAAAAAGACTGAATTTTAAAGAAAAGTTAATATTTAACCCTTTTTTCTGGAATTTTGCCAAAATCTCTCTACTTTACTTTTGCTATAAAATGCTAAAATCCCCACTAATGTACAAAAAGGAGACAATTTTTTATTAAATTACCAGTTTTTAGAGTGCTTTCTCTAGAGTTGCCTGTGCCAGCCCCTTGCTCTCTTGCCTGGTAATTTTGATGACACTTTCTCCATATAGTAACTGTTTGGTTTTTTTCGCTGAACAATTTGCTTTTTACCCTGTGCACCCTCTCTTTTACAGTGCTTGTTTCATGGTAAGTTGTCTCCAATTCAGGGCTCCAGAGGGATGTGCGAACCTTTCCTGTGCTCTCTGTACTTTAGAGCCCCCAATCCCCGCTGTCTTCTTGCTGTGGCACCCACAGCAGCTTTCCTGTGCACATCAGGGTTAGAAATGGTACCTACAGCCAGGTTTTGCAGGAATACCCTGTGCCAGGCGCTAAATGTTTGTAGCATTTTGTAGCACACCCATCCAGCAGCTGGATGTGACACCAGGGGCTGCTGTGCTGAGCCTGAGGTGATCCTGGGGTGATGTGGCACCTGGAGATTAAACATGGAAGGTTTGGTGTTGCTTCACACCCCCAAGGAGTTATTCGTGGGTTTAATTTGTGGGCAGCGTTTTAGAAAGGTCTCTGTGGTGCCTGAACTACAAGATGCAGAGCTCTGCTCTAAGGGTTAACGCAGCCATGCCAAAATCCTTGCAGATTACTGGACATGGGAACAGGGAGAGTCTCCTGCTGCAGCCCGGAGCTGCAGTTTCCTGAGCCTGCAGGGAAGGGAGGGGAGGGGACGGGAAGGGAACACGACTGCCAGTATCTTCTTCTGGGAGGCTGCCAACAGGAAGTGGCTTTTTAATTTTTTTTAGTTCCTTTGTGTCAGGCTCGGCAGTTCCCAACCATTCCAGCCATCTTTCTGGGAAGCACAGTCTTTCCCCTAGGCAGCCTGGAGGAGAGGCTGGGTCTTGGTCTGGATTTTCCTCCTTGGGAAACACGACTAGGAGCTGCACAGAACTCAGTTGGGCCCCTTTAAGAATATCTATATTGGGATGTGTAGGCTTCTATTTTATTTTAGGCTTTTCTTTTGCCATTGATTAAATTTTCCTCCAATTCTTGAGCTGCTCTGCACCATCTAGGCATCCATAGATGGAGAAGGTGGCTGGGCAATGCCTGGAATGAGATAAGGAGATGGAGGTCTCCACAGCAGCTCCTCCCTTCCCTGTGGGTTGACAGAAGAAATAGATCCTCGGGTGCCTGTAGGCTGAAGCTGTGGTTTATTAAAGTAAATTACTTTTTTTTTCTTTTGAGTTATTTATTATTATTCTTTTGCTCAGTTATCAAATTGGAAGCAAATGGCGGAAGAATTTGCTTTGCATGTAGATGAGAAAGACTGAAACTACTCCTTGCCATGGCACTTTGGGTACAGTTTCCTTAAGCCCAAATGGCTAATCTTTCTATAATGAACTTGAGGATGTCTTTTCACACGGGTAGTTTCAGTGACTTTAGTGAGATTTCATGCATTAATAGGGGAGCACAATTTTACCTTTGAGAGTACCAAATCCTTTTGGAAAAATCCCATAATGTTTAAGTAGAAAAGAAACCAAAGAATTTATAGATTAATGACTCAAGCCTAAAGAACCTAAGGGAGGGTTTTCATAGATTCTTTGAAACATCTGGTAACATTTTGCTTTAATGTTTTGTTTACATGGGGTTAATAAACTGAGCAGCAGCAATAGGAATTGTAGGGAAGTAAGCAAAGTCTATGGGAAGAGGCTGTAGAAATTACCCTTATTAGCAGTCTATTAATAAAAAGGAGTTTGTAACACTTTATTAATGTTTTAATGGGCATATTAATAATTATTCCTCTTTATGAAGTATTTAAAAATGGAATTTCCATATAAAGCACAATCATGTATTCTGACACATTTAAATGCAGGAATAGAATTTTTGTTCTGTGCTTTAAGGTTTGTCCAAGCATCAGTAAAATTGGTTCTCTTTCCTATTGTACCTGCCAAATGTAATCAACCTAACCAAAGGAATGTGGTCTTTCTTGACCTATAAATATACTAAATATATTTTGTATAACACGTTGCAGTTGTGGCTTGGGCACATACCCTATAAGTCTGGCTGCAAAGGAGGGAGGCTACCTGCTTTCTGTTTAATTATCTTATCCAGGTAATATCAGTTTCAATGAAAAGCTGTAACTCACTAACAGGGATCTAAGTTAGACGTTTCAGAAGTGGTATTTATTAGGAATAAACCAACAGGATTTGGCCTTCTGTGGTAACACAAATGTTGCATTTCAAACTGGGCAAATGCAAATGCAAACCAGGAAGGGCAGATAATATTTGAGAGGGCTGTGCTCATATAAACTTGTTTGTTGGGGGAATTAAGTGTCAGTGATTTATTATTCTGCTTGTGCAACACAGAGCACAGAAGTACACGAGGCTGTCTGGGAAATCTGCACAACTGCCCTTGGAGGAGTGGGGCCTTTTCCCCCTCTCTGTTACAAGGATGAGCAGATGTTAAGCATCGCTTCACTGTTTTATGACTGAGGTTTATAAAGGCCAGCAATATGGATTGAGAGGGCTCTAGGTATGTTTTCTGTTAGAGGCTGATAAAAGAAATGAATGGCATCTGGAATTTTAAAGAAAACTAAAACCAGCTTCATTTAAAACAGCAGCCATAAGAGCAAAATTAACATGCAGAAGAGCGATGGCTGATTCCTGAAAGGTTGTATGTATGGTGTTAATGTTTATCAATGTATGGGAAAAGGAGAACTTGATTTAAACTATTGAGTAGGGGAACAGTATATGAATCACTAGGGAAAAAAAGGGAGACATTGGCTGCATTTTTGAAGTGTAACAATTCAGGCTACACAATGAGAACTTTTTTTATAAGAGTGAAAATTCAAATAACTTACTCCTGATATCCTCTCCCCAACTAATAAATGTGCATGATTCCTACAGAAATTCTGTTCTTATAAGCAGCCAATGAGTACAAGGAAGTATATTGCTAAATTTTCACTCTGTAATGTTTCTAATCATTAGTGGCCTTCATTATTATTCAGTTATTCTGTTTTAGAAAAGCCTGCCAGTTATGCCAAATTATGAAGGGATATATGAGATTCTGTGGATGTTTCTTCACCAGATACTAGAATGATAAGTCACTATTTGTTCTTACAAAATGAGAAGAATGATTTGTTACAGATTCAGAGCACTTTATGACTAGCCAGTAACATCCCTGGCTGTACCTGCAAACATGAGCATTTGAATCACAGAATTATGAGATACTGACTCAAAATGATATAAAACACTGCTCTTGGGTTTATAGTTTTCTCCAACTGTTTGGTGGAGTGCCCAAGCAATCTGTGATTAGCTTTGTCATAAAGACTAAATCCGTGGGCTTATTTTTTGAATTTCTCCTACCACTTTCTAACCAGCACAGTTGTTGGAATTCCTTTATGACATGAATTTTCATTTCTACATTCAGCAGCACGTACCCTGTCAGAATCCTGGGGGCATGATTTAAATGGTTATCAGTGTCACTGTGGCACACAGTCATTTTCTGGTGCCTGTTTCTTCCCTGGCTGAGGATGTACCTTCCTTATTTGTTTAATAAATGGGCAGTTAAGGGTCTTCATTTTTATGCTTGCAGCACACTCATGTTTTATTATTATTTTATTCTTTCTATTTATAGATTTTACATTAACATTTGATGAATTTTCCACATAAATGGCAATGCTTGATGTAATTCATATCACTCTTAATATGTACAATTTGCATATATTATCCCAAGCAATGACCAGTAAATGAATTAAATAATCCTTGGTAATAAGAATGATGTATCTGAGCCCGTTTAGACAACAGAAGCCAATGGCTCACCAAAACAGAGTTCCTGAGAAAACACAGGAACCACCTCAGAACATCCTATATATTTTAATTCATCCCAACCTATGCTGCAAAGACACAAACACCTTCAAAGAATGAATCAGCGTCTGAAATAAACTATTTAAGGATAATATTTTGAGTTTTTTAATGAGCCCAAATGGTGTAGAATGGTGTAGAAATCCTCCAATGAGTTGCATGTGGTTTTTATTAATTTTGAGCCTAAAAACATTAATTATATCAATTATGTAAAAGCAGTAGAGAAAGAATTGTAATTTCTTGCAGTGTACAAGCCACACTGGGCCCTGGTATTCTTCCTTGAGAAGCTGCCACGAAACAACCATTTAGGAAAAGAGACTTGCAGACATTTAGAATGATGGAGCAGAAGAGTTAGGAGAGTCTAGGGTAGGTTTCCATGTGTCTGCTTTGACAGATAATCATCAGGATACCATCCATTATTCCAGGTAACTCAGCTCAGAAAGAGGCATCTTCTGAAAGTTATAGTGGGATCCATTTGGATTGTGTAGCTTCCATAGGATTTGCTGAGACAAGATAATCATTATGATTCGTACCATTCCAGCAAGAAACTACCACCATTATGACTTGAATATTGCTAGGGAAGTATTTATCCTTTAGTGGTCATTCAGTGTTAATATTAATTTGCTATGTTATTAAATCTCTCTGTTGTGGTAATGCTTTTTTCTTTACTCACTGATTCATACTCAACTTATTGGACTTGGTTCTGGTTTCTCACAGATCCTTACTTTAGCTTCACAGGAGCTATTTGTGATTTACATTAATTTCATGCTATTGGAATTGTTCCCAGCAATCTCATTGTGAGGTTTTTTTTTCCTGCCCTTACATTTGTTCTTTGCTTTCCCTTTGGCAACTATGTCTTTGCCTGCAGAAATTAATTATTTCAGGCTAAACTTCTTGGTTTTGATGGAAAAGAAAGTTGTACAGAAGGGTGTACAATGGAGGCATTATACCTGCACCATATTGAGAAAATGTATTTGTACATTTATCCCAGTATAATTTTGTTTGGTGAAATAACTTTTCTGGGTTTTTTATTAGATTGCTGAATCTTCCAACAATACTCTGAGCCTTCACAGTTCCTTCACTGACTGGAAAGACACATTTATTCATTACCAGTTATATTTGATGTATGTGACAATCTATTTCCCTGGGTACTCTTGATAGAACTTAAACTAAAAATACAGCAAAGAAAAAATGGGTAATGACTCCTTACAATTTCAGGGGAACATCCCAAACACACTTTGAAAGCCAGCATGTTGGGTATTTTCTTTTTTTTCTTCTCAACTTGTGCTTAATTCCACATTTAGAGCCAGCTTGCTTTTAAATCCAGTTCTCCTCAACCATCTAGATGAAGAGGCAGCTTCCTCTGGAAGGGAACAATCCCCAGTCCATTTTATAGCAAAGGCAGAAGCTTTTCTACAGCTGAAATCCCCATATGGAGAACACTTGACTGCCAAATTTCTATCTATTAAGTTGAATAGGATCCAGCATATGTGGCTCCCTTGATTGCAGTGCTGGCCGAAATGTGCAAAGAGAAATGTGTTCTTTTAAACAGACAGCTCCTAAGACAATTTGGGCTTGAAGGTTTGTAAAATTCAAGTTCCACCTGGATACATGCAATTATCAAGGGAAAAACCCCTGAGCTCTACCGTTTTCTGTTCCTGGTAAGATGCAGAGCCTACCGGAGAGCAAAGCAGTTGCTGCATTCTGCACTAGCCAATTTCTCTAGTTCATTTCAAAGTAATTTAAACCTCTTCTTTTTATTCTTCACTTTGTGTCTCTGATGACAAAACCAGGTTTCTAACTCCTAACTGCTGGTAGGGTCCATCCTCTGTTCCATCCAGGGGTAAGGATTATGTTAGACACATGACACAAAAACACTTGGGTGCAGGTGCCCCAAAATTGCCACATTATGGGCAGTTCAGTGCAGAACTGCAAAACCTACCCAAGGAAGAGTGGATACCTATGGGCAGCTGACCTTCACCTGTATTTGTACTTAAATTGGTTGGAGCTGGGTCTGTTCAGTCTTCACACACACCTTTGCTCATTTTAGACTGGGCCATTGGGCTGATCAGCTGTACTGACTGGAAAAACTTGCCTGGTTTTGTTATCTCTGAACCCTCCTTTCAAGGTCTCTGAGCTGATGGTGAAAGCAACTCAGAAACAATGTCCTAATTAGAATTTAATAGAAGAAATGCAACCCATAGCAACAGCAGCTTCATGCAGTTAGGAAAACTCTGTGGTCAGTTAATTGCTGGCTGTGGTTTGGGAGGAGTCCTGTGTGTTGGCATCTGTACATGCCAGTTATTTCAGAGGAACAGAGTAATCCAAGGAGATTCAAACAAGTGGTAGCTCCAGCAGAGCACCTGGCACATGTCCCTCTCCACCACGTTACTGTCATTGTATGTGACCATTTTGTGGGTGCCTGACACTGGGCTAAGCAGTTTTCACTCAGGTAACAAACCCTGCCTGCACAGCAGCACCTGAAGGGTTTAAGCTTCCTGTTGATTTTAGGACTTGGTTTGAGGCATGGAAGACATTGAACCAGATAGGTCCCTAAGTTCAGATGAGTGTGTCAGGCAGGAGCAAAGAGGCTGCTTGTGACTAAGCTGTGGTCATTAGAACATAACTGTTCCAGTTCCTGACCAGTACAGAGAGGGGGGACAGCATTCTCCTTTATTGCTACTCCATTTATAGTGTCAGGTTTATGGAAAGTCTTTGAGAGTCAGTGGGACATGGGCATTTAACCTGCTTAAGTACTTTTGTAAATCCCTTTGGACACCCACCTAAACTGGTGGGCATGGAGAGCTTTATATTTTCAAAGGCAAAGTAGGACATTACATAATTAATCCCTACAATGTTTCTGTGATCTGTTACCATCTATATGGACGAGGAGACTGAAATGAAGGAATTAAGGTTGAGTGGAGATGTACAGAAATATGGGATCTCTTGATAATCAACCCTACAGTTATTTCCTTCCTGACATTCTGCCTTACTGTTATTTGTAGATGATTAAAGTTGGATCCATAGACTTCCTGCACAAATGAAGTCTCAACTCTGACTCACCTGCCATCCTATTAAGAAAATATAATAGAAAATGAGGACATATCCCGTGTGTTTTCTCAGGTTTCAATTGTTTCCAGAGGCTCAGGCAGCATGGAAAAGTGGTTAGTAATGCACTAACATTGAACAAAATCTTTCACAAACCATGTGTCGCTGAAGGATTGCTTTTTGATGTGATGTGCAAAAAACATTTTTCTTTTTTCTTCCTTTTATTTTTTTTAATCTTCCTGACTCCACTGACTGAATCTCTACAATAAGAATGTGAGTTTGACAATTTAGATACAAAGAGGAGAGCTGCAGTTTTATGCCAGTTTTTTTTTTCCTTTTTTTTTTTTTTTTTTAAGTGTATAGGTGATTTGATTAGACAGATAACAGCTGGAAACAAGTTTTGAACCTCTCTGTATTTTGGATTGGCAGCATAGCCCCAGTGTGCTGCAGTCTGGTGGCTTGGACAAAGACTAGAGATAAACAATAACCAGGACTTTATCTGAGTTGCTCTGGGGAGTGGCTGCACTGGGGAGCCCTGTGCATTGAGAGTGGGTGATAAGGCCTCTCTGGAAAGATTATAAATGCAGATCAGTGAGTAACTGCAGAGATAAAGTACTGCACCTTCCCTAGTGGGTGTTCTCCAGACAGCAGCAGTGAAATCACACAGCAGCATGTGGTGCTGGCCAGCCCTGCTCTGCCAGGTCACTGGTGTGTGTGGGGTGGCTCTGGTCCTCAGCAGAACATGCACAAAATGGCTCAGCCTACAAAACGTGGAGTCAAGACTGATAAATCCCTTGTGCCTCAAAGGTAGATATCAGCTACTGTAGGCACCTACAGAGATCAAGACCATGGGAGGAATCCCACTGTGAAATTGGGAGATGCCAGCTAGAGATGCCATTGCAGAGTGGATCAGGGAATCTGCCCAGTGGTGTGGAGGACCTGTGTCCATCCCTCAGCTGCAGGAGCAAATCCCAGGTCCAGAAGTATCTCCAGTCACTGTGCAGGCAGTTAAAGGATATTGGTTGGATCTAACCCCAATTCATTGTCAGCATTTATATTAGCAATTATTAAGCCAAAGACTCTTCAGTAGGAGGGAAATTCGATTTTTTCTCTCATTTTTGGGATACCTAACAGATTGAAATAACCCAATAAAAGACTTCCTTAGAGAAGGAACATCAGAGTTCAGTATGTGTCCTGTGTAGTCTTGAGTTCAGCTTTAATAAATTAATCAGTGCTACATGAATATTCATTGAGCAGAGATGTGAGGAACAAAGCTAGAGAGAACTTAGGAAACATATTTGCTAATTTTATTTTCATAAATTATTATAATTAAATAGTTTTAGCATTTGAGTCTTAAAAATGCTTTATGAGTAGTTTTAACTCCTGGTTGTGCTATTCTTGATGTCTTCACTCATCTAGGAGAGAGTTGCTCTCTTGAAGGATGGCATTGAAGACAGTTCTGATTGTACAGCCCAGCAGCAGCAGAAACAGAATTGAGTCCCAGTCCATTTCTTTAATCACAGGGCCATGCTGTATTTCCAGTTGGAAAGCTCAGGGTTTTTTTTTATTATTAATTTTTCTTGGTGTGTTGTGTATGTGGCTGAAACCAGGCTAAACCTCATCTGCACGGTTCAGGAGGTTTATTTTCCAGCTTTGTCAGTTCTGCTCTTGGTGCTCTTTCAGCCTGGAATGTCGTTTCCCCAAGTATCTGTGGACTAATTTCAGGTTCAGAAAGCTTGGATTTCTCCAAAAATTGCTCCCCCTACCTATTTTCCTCAATTCTTATGCATTCCCCTCTTGGATTTGCATTTGCCCAGGACAACCAGAGAAAGCTGGCTTTTTCTGAGCCATCTGTGCAACATAGATAATGCTGTCATCAGGACACTTGCAGGATTGCATTGCATTTCATCACCTAGAGAGTGTCTGCTCAGTGTTCATCCTGTGCTGTGTTGTCAGCTCCAGGCACATGACCTCACTGGACTTTAAACGTTTGCAAAATAGGATCAGGAAATAGCTTTGTGGTTTTCCCAATGTGGAAGTCCTTTCACAATGACTGAAGAGCTCAGAAACTTTCAGTTGTGTGTCCTAAAAATAATTGTTTAAAAGGGCAGAGGTGTGGTGACAGGATATTACTTTAAATTCTTTATTTTTTTCAGTGATAGACAATAGTGACTTTCTGGCTATACTGAAATTAGTGGCAGAACTTCCAGTGACTTTAAGAGGCTGGAATACTCTGATGTAGTCTTAACCACTTAAATGGTTGACACTTAGTAAGAACCAATATCAATTTCTCAAATATTGGTAATATAAATTTAAATAAGTTTTACCATAAAAAGTAATGTGCAAGTATCTCTGATTGAGGAAGATTCCTTACTTTCAGTTGTGAGCTCAAATGATTCAAATTCCAATTCAAATGTACTGCAGGATTTATAAGCACCGGAGTAGGACTTTGAGAAAGTTATGGCTGGTACCTGAGAGCTGTAACATTTACAAACACTAAATGAACAAACCCATATATTTTTATGCTTGCCATTCCAGACCATGAAACTTACCTCAAAGGTTATGAGACAAGGGACTGAAAATGATTCTATTACACAATTGCTGCAGGGACTTGCTGAGCACGGTAATTAATTGCTGGTGTATTCATTTGCGGCAGGAGGAGCAGCAGAAGGAAAATATCTCATTGAATTTGGAATTGTATTTATTCATGTATGCACTGTGGTGTTACAGCACAATTATTATCTGACACATTGGAAGCAGACTTGTGCTCCATTAGTTGCTGGAGCTATGTGCTATTATTGGATGATCTGCTACAAAAATGCACAAAACATTTATTTTGAGAGATGCAGTCAGGATTATAATTGATGCCTCACAGATCTCAGGCTGGCATCCTCCAAACCCAGCCAGAGAAGCAGGAAGCTCAGTTTGGCATCCTCAGCCCCTGAAAATGCTGAGGTGTCCCCAGGGGTGATGGGAGCAAAGCTTGGGCTCACAGATCAGCATCTCCAGTGAGGAACTCGGGGTTTTTGTCTTACAAGGGCAAAGCCAGCCTGTGCTCCTTTCCAGTTTCCAGTGCAGTGCTGGCACCAATCCACAGGCAGCTGTTCATCCAACATTCCTGGCTAGAGGATCATTTCAGCAGCTATATAATATGTCAGCCAAAAGGAAGCAAGAAGAGAAAGGAGAGTTACGAAGTTAAACCCAAGAAAATAAAAATTGCAGGCAGCTGTAGTGTGGCAATGGCTGCTGGTGAGGGTAATAGTTTATTCAGTGATTCTGCTGCATAGTTTCTCACAAATCTCACAAACCTTCCAAGACTTTTCCCCTGAATTGTTCATTATTGTTTGCATGAAGCTTGTGAAAGTTGATGTGACAGCAGCTCATGTGAAGGTTTATGCTTTGGACAGCTTCTAAAAGAGTAAATGTGGAGTAAATAGTAACAGTAGGCACTGTTAAATAGTAACAGTGACACTGTGGTGGTGTGCCAGTGTCACCCTCCCAGGACTGAGGGAATACTCTGTGCTTTGCACACCTTAACCAGTGCTCAGCTGTAATTCTGTGTTGTGGGAGAGCAGAGGTGGGATGTGCATGATCTCACCACACTCCAGATGTTGTATCCAGGCAGACGTGGAGTACATCCCACCCTGCCACAGAAGGTAGTGGGCACAGGCCCTTCCCCTGCCCATCTTTCACCCACAGCATTGTCTCTGTGGGTGATGAAGAGCTCACTTGTGTCCTTGTGCTGCCCAGAGCAGTGCCCAGCCCCAGGGAGCCCCATGGGTGCCAACAGTGCAGCTTCTAGAGGTTGTTTTACACAGAGGAGTAGGAGAATCAGGTTTGGAATGATTATTCCTGAGGATTTGAAAAATAAACCAACAGCTTCCTTTAGGCCTTCTAAACAAGCAGCCTAAATGAATGTGAAGTTAACCTCTCCTTCCTCTCAGTGTGATGGAAGAAACAAATGGAAGTGATGACAGGATTATATTACTCTATTAATATGACAGATTCTAATTTGTGATAAGAAAGGAACCTCATTCACTGCTTTATTACTTTCAGAAATTCTAAAATCAATGCAAGATATGCCATAAATATCATTCTTGGCAGGCACTCATTGAGGTGAACATATAACTCAAAGATAGCTTGAGCTGAATTCTGACCAATTTAGCAAGTAATAAGCAAGGCGATAAGAACATTAAAAAGAAGAGACAGTAACAGAGTTAGGAACAGATGGTAGCCATAAATAATGCTGAAATAATAATAATATTTTAAATTTATATATGATGCCTTTCAGTCTGGAAAATCCCACAATGCTTTACAAAACTGAATTTAAAACACAAACTTAAACAGGAATGCACCATTTCTGGTGTGAAATATGACAGTTGTTTGAGAGCCCAAGCAGTGCCAAGTCGTTTGGGACAAGAAGAGAATAAGAATTTTAGTTTGTTGCTGCTGCACTAAAAGCTTGAGTTGAATTTTATTTCTTTCCTCTCTTCTTATCTATTTAATCTATCACCAGTGGTAGCATCTGGGTATTCTGCTGTAATACATTGCTACTATCCATAAAGAACACTCTCTTTATTGTTAATGATACTGGATGCACTGTTGACTTTATTTATTGAAAACTCTAAATGATCAGCAATTTGGCATTCTCCAATGGAAAAAAAAATTTACATTCTCAGCAAAAATATCTCCCAAGGCCAAGTAACAACAGTAGTTAGCATGTCCTTGTGCAGAGAATATTAACTCCCATGTCAGTCTAAATTCTGAAACCCTTGTCTTTCCCTGCAGAACATAATTGGTCCTTCCAAACACTTATGTAGCTCAGCCCAACTTGAGGCTGTCTTCTGATCTCAGATAAACCCAGGCAATCCTTCTGGCTTTAGTGGGATTAGGCCAACATGAGTGAAACTAAAATTTACTCCACAGTATAGGAGAGCTGATAGGTGCATAAGGCAGCGTGTGACGTTTGAGGGCTGCAATGGAAAAGTGCTGGAGGATAAGAAGGAAAAACCATACACTGTGTACACAGAGCAATGGAAACTATTTAAAGCAGCTCCAGCCTCAGATACTCTGTGTAGTCCCTTCACAAGGAAAAAGATGTTACATGATAGTCTGGAAATCTGAGTGATTAGGTTCTGCATTATAGAAACAATAAAAAATAAAAAATATTGAATGCTTCTTAGCAATGAATTACACAATCTCTATGCAGGAATGATGAGAAAATGTCAAGAAGTCACATTGGTTAAAATTAATTCATCTTTAATACTTTCCCATGCAGGTCTGTAGGAGTTGTAGCCAGTGTTTTCCAAAGCCAAGCTCACACTTTCAATAATGGCACCTGCAAGGACTCTGTGTCAGATGAGCTTCACATCAAGCTTGTGGCAACTGTCCCAGAAACAGTAGAATTACTGCAGGGTACTGGATACCCTGGAAATACTGGAGCATTTCTTGATGCTCTGATTTCCAGGGCTTTGTGTCACCATCTCATAGCCTTGAAGTTGATGCCAGGAAGTTGTTATGGACAAAGGCTGTCCATGTAGGCTCTGGGCAGTGAGCCTGGTGAGCTCAGGCTGCCTCCTGATGGGCACATGTCCATGGGTGAGTGACCCTTATCAACAACTGCATGGAGAGCCTGACTTTGGAGTGGACGTGGAGGTGCAGCACATCTCCACACCACACAGAGGCAGGCAGCTGGCACCTTGCATCCTACCCCCAGATCTGCCAGGCTCAGGAGCCCCTCCTGTTCCTCTGGGTTGAGAAATGGGGAAGCTGCTTTGATGTGGGGCGGTGTCTGATAACAAACTGATAACAGCACAGACCTGATAACAGGTGTCTGTGCTGTGCTGCACAATGCTCCACAGCAAGGCAGGCTGGCCCTGTGTGCCAGACTCCTCTGACTACACAGGCTCCCTTGGGGATTCTGACTTCTTTGAATTTCTTTTTTCTCTTCTCACCTGAGCTGAGGCAGGAGGAAGAGAAAGATGTGTTTAGTTTATTCTTCCTGCTGTCTCTGCTCTACCTTTCAGGCCTGTCAGCATGGAAAGATACTCAAATGCTAAATTTGTATGAAAACATAGTCTCCAAAAACATCCATTTTAAAGTGCATTTTAGTACAGCTTAAAGAAATGGGTCATTCAGTAGCCTGCTTGCTGAGTATTGTGTTGGTTGTGCTTTGTCCACAGCCTTATCTTTTCCACACAAACTTCCAGTTTTTAGGAAACTGGTTTGCAGGTCAGCCTGCAGGCATCTAAATATTTCTGGCTGTTTTAAAACCTCAATACCAACTGGAATTAAGAAGGTCTGAACACTAAACATACACTACTGCTAACTTAATCACTTTATATAAATTCCCTTTGGATGATCTTTTTTGTCCCTCTTCTGGAGGGTGACATTTGTTCTCCCAATTTGTGGTAAAAGCACAGTGAGCTGGCTGACCACAGGAATTGCTGCACCTCTCTCTGCTTACTGCAGATTAAGAGCATGGGAGGCATCTCTGGCTTCTCTTTTTTTCTTTTTCCTTTTTCTTTTTTTTTTTTTTTTTCTTTTTCCCCTATGTCTTGCAGAATGACTAAAAAAAGGACAAGGTTGAGATATTTCCTGAATGTTGCATTGTGCCTTGCCCTGCATGGTGCACAGAGGAGGGAGAGAGAGGGTGAAAAGAGCTGTGGGACAAACTTGGCCTTTGTGCCATGCAACTACACAGAAAACAGAGAGTTGATGGAGATGGGGGCTTCAAAATACTCAGGTTGGAGGAGGCAGGGCTGTCAGCTTTTCCTGCACCAGCCTGTGGAATACTTGATGCTCCATATGATTTCTGTTTCTGTCTAGAAAAGTCTTTTTTACAGTAGGAAAAACATCCTATAAATATTCTGTATTTATTATTTTGCCAGAGTTTATTCATTATGCTGAAGTTAGATCAATAAAACAAAGAGAAGGAGGGAAAATACCCCAAGATAAAAGAAATTCAGAGTGCTGTGCATTCCAGAATAAACACAGTGCTCCTTGACGTGGTACAGGCACTGTTTGTGCCTGGCTTCCCAACAGGGGTTCTTGCACATCCAGTAACTTTGTTTGTATTTTGTAAATTAGCAGATGGCTCTTTGATACAAAGGAGAATGTGTTCCCACATCAGATCAAGTATCTCTGTTCCTCTCTTTCCCCTCCTCTGATATTAAATAAATCATAGAAGACACAGACACAGTTGCCAAAAGTAAGGCAGAAATGGAGAAAAAAAAAAGTGTAAATTAACTGTAAAGTCCAATTGACACTGACTGCAGTAAAGCATAGAATGTAACTGATACTCAACTTTTCAACATTTCTGAGCTCCAGGGACCTAGGTGCAGCCAGCTTACTTTGTACAACCCTTTTCTCTGTTTCCTTCCTGCAGGAGTTGCCTTAATCTCATCAGATGGGGAATTACTCAGGAAAGAGTTACTGCTGAAGTGGGGGAATAACTTTGTACCTGTCATGTAACCATTTCATGGACTCACAGAATTGTTTAGTTTGAAAATGACCTTTAAGATCATCAAGTCCAACCTGTAATCCAGCACTGCCAAGCCCACTGCTAAACCATGTCCCCCAGTGCCACATATTCACATCTCCGAAACACTCCAGGGATGGTGACTCAATCACTGCCCTGGGCAGCCTGGCCCAGTGCTTCACAACTCTTTTGGGGAAGAAATTTTCTCCAATATCCAATCTAAGTCTCCCCTGTTGCAGCTTGAGGCCATTTCCTCTCCTCCTGTCCCTGTTCCCTGGGAGCAGAGCCTGAACCCACCTGGCTCCATCCTCCTGTTGGGGAACTGTGGGGAGGGAGAAGATTCCCCTGAGCCTCCTTTTCTCCCTCAGCCACTCCTGGTGTTCCAGATCCTTCCCCAGATCTCTTGGCCTTCTCTGGATCTGCTCCACCTCAACAGTGCCAGGGTGGTGCCTTGTGTTCTACCTGGTGATGCAGGTAAGGCACTGTGCCTATTTACCAGAGGTTAGGCTTGATCTTGGCTGAAACTTCAAGGCATTAATTTCAGCAATGTAACAGCAATTAAATGAGACACTTAGAGACTACATCTGGCTAAGGCATATTCTCCATTGTTATAAAGACCCCTCTTTTTAATTGGTACTCGGAAATTTCTTTGGAAATATTATTGCTGCATTACTCAACTCTCTCCTGTTTGCTTGAACTCTTGTCTATACAGATAGCATGATGATAAATTATGTGTTTCTTTCTGCTTGTGTGTGTAAACTAAATATATAAGAGAAATGAGTGTTCTTTAGGGCTGGCCTTCACTTTTTGATCTATTTGTACAAGACCTGGCATTACTGGGTCCTAGTCTATGATTGAACCATACAAGTACAATGGCACTGCAAATAAATGAATTGCTACCCTGAAGATAAAATTATATTTACTTGCACTTTTCCCTACAGGTCTTTGCACCAGAAGTCTTAAATGAAAAAGTACTTCTTCTGCTATTCCCATGTCTTTTGCATCCGTGTCTGGCTCCACTGAACTGACTGACAGTGGAGGATTTGTCATTGTCCCTAATAGGAATGAAGGGACTAATAGCTGTGATGGTTTAGAACAAAGGAATAAAAGGCTTCTTCTCCTGAAGCTTTGCCTGATATGGAACTTGTGTCCAAAGGTGGAACAAAGTATGGCTGCTTTTCCCTTGAGCACTGGGTAGCAGTTAAGGGGAAAATTTGCCAAAGTACTTGTGCAGAGACTAAAAGGGTAGGATAAAACCAAGATGGATTGAATGCTCATTAATAACAAGTATTACTCCAAGCAGAGGAAAAAAAAATTAGAGAAAAATGTACATTATATATAGGAAAAATATGTACCATGGAAAAATGCATATCCAATACTAAACATGGGCACAAACCCAACCCTTATTTTACAATCATTGAGAGTCTCCATTGACTTCCAGGGAACTTGAATGAGATCCAGCTCCAAATCTCGCTTTCCTAGCTCATGAATACTCCTCTTGAAATTAATGATATTTCTAGAACTGGGAAAGCAAGACAGATTTTTGGTAGTACAAATCTTGCCCTCAGCACTTCATCATAGATATGATTTGAGAGAGTGCCCTTTCAAGGTAATGCCTGGTATTGACATGCATAAATCTACAGTGATTTGATCTAAGGATGGGAGTCTTGAGACAAATACACGGAGATATCTGAATTGTCTGGAGAAGTTTAACGAGTCACCAATCTACTCTCTAAATGTTCCAAATATAATTCAGAATGTGAACAGGAGATAAATCATACATTGGATTAGTTTGCTCATTTTGACTGTTTAGTGATTAAACCATCCATGGATGCTCCTCCTTCCTGCTTTGTATTTATCACCTGAGCATAAATTTGTAAAGGGTAAATCAGGTCTGAGGAATGGGAATGTGTCTCTGCACATTGCAGCTCCATGTCCTGAGCAGTGCTGCAGCTGAGGCAGGGTCACAGACATTCCACGGGACTCTTACAGGGTTTTTGTTTGATGAACATGTAAGACCTTTTCATTGAATACAGTGTCTTCTGAGTTAAAACACAATTCCTGACTATTCCTTTGACACACAACTGTGAAACTCATTTTCTGCCATACAAAAGCACAAATGGTGTAAAATCTGCATTTTTAATGAATATTCATTTAATATTTATAATTATTTTAGTCTTGCTTACAAACTCCTCTTGTTTTCTAATACTCAAGCTGGCTTTTTGGCAATTAATTTGAATTTTGGTGCTAGCAAGTGGCATCTCCTACGAAGCCTATGACAAACATGGCACATTGTTGTAAATTGCATAATAAATAATCGTCTAGAACGGTGACACACTCAGCAAAACGCCTCTACCCCCGTTTGACAGGGTGAACGCCTGTGTGCTTTTCAAAGCAACTGGTTTAGCTCTCTTCATTTACAAAGAGGGAAGGGAGAGGAGAGAGAAATGCTACTCTGAGAACAGCTTGTCTCATGTTGACCTACTTTCTCCACCAATCTGCGTGCAGCCGGAGCTGCTGTTGTGTTGACACTACATATCCAAGCTAAAGCAGAACCAGCAGAATCCGTGGCCTTAGAGATTGGCTCTGGAGAAGACAAAAGGCCTTCTGGGTTTGATATGGCTTTTGGATGTGCAGGCACGGCAGGACTGGGATAAAGAGAGCTGATTTTCAAAACTGACTCCTGTGCCTCCCCTTTCCTGTGAGATCTGAAGTAGATTTTGCTCACCTAACGAGGCCACTCTGTGTCTAATCTCTGAGGTACATTTATGTCTAAAGCAGGTGGTGTTGGTCCAGGGAGGGTCTCCTTATCTGCATGGGAGATGTGGTCACAGAGCTAAATTTGCTACTCTTATCAGCATTTTCTCTCCTGCCAGGAAAATCAGAAAACAAAGGAAAAGGGGTGTGCCTATGAGAAAAGCAGGGATGCCCATTCTTCATCCCTATCTTTGACTCCCTTTTAGCCCCCTAGAGATTATTTGCAGTGGCTGCAAATTAGGGTAACCATAGAGCTCCCCTAATCTCATACAGAGGGGAGAAGTTTTGTACTCAGCCTGCAGATGAGGGAAAGGAAACCTTTTTTTGTGTCTGCCTATCTATGCAAGGGTTAACCTTGTGCTGTCTGGAAATGATTGGATCTGGAGATTCAATTCATGATCTTTGGGTTTTGTTTTTTACTAGCTATCATTAATTTTTGAGAGGACATCATTTTTGATGCACTTCACATCTACAACTCCTGCTGCCTACAGTGGGAGGAGGTGCTGCTACCTCTTGAGAAATGGGAATAAAAAAAATGTTGTGTCGATCTGCATCAGTTTTATCATTTCAACCAATGTTTTCACAAAAGCTGATCTGTGCTATACAAAGAAAATATTATTCCTTTGTCCCCAAGAGCCTCATGTCCTTTAATGGATATGAATACAGTTTTATTCTTAGCAGCTTCTTGCAGAAACCTCTAGTAATGTGACTTTTCCCCAAAATGTCTTTTTTTTTTATGACTAGCTGTAACTTAAAGCAAGAACCTTGTTAATTCGAGGAGAAAGATGCTTAAATTTTGTTTCAAAACCATGGCAGTTGCTTTACACCATTCTGAAGATTCCTGTTTGAAATCCTATTTTTTTTTTTTTTTTTTTTTTTTTTTTTTTTTTTTTTTTTTTTTTTTTTTTTTGCATCTCCTCTGAGAAGGGTATCTGTGATAGGATACTGAAAAGACGCCTTGAGATCCATTTATTTATTTAGGCCCTAAAGAAATTAAGTTGACCTCAGTTTAATAGAGCAAGTGAAATAATGAGACAAATCAGAACCTTTAAAAATACCTAAATGAGGTCTAGTAGGAACTACTTACTGCTGGGTGAAATGTTACTGGGACTTCCTTGTACTTTTTCCTGGAACCCTTGGGGGGAATTACAGCACAGTACAGTGGCACACGAACATGAAGTTCACTAACCTGCCTCGCTCTGTGGCACTCTCATCCCACAGCATCCTGCCTTTTATGAGCTCTTGTGATCTGCTTTTAGAGTGGAGTAAAACAGGCACCATAGGATGGAATAAGAGTCCTTGGGTAAAGCCAACCCAGAGCACCAAGTGCAGTTATTACACTGAATTTCTTCCCCACAGAGATTTGGGGGTTTTAAAATTGACTTAATGCAGTGGGTTCCACTTCTCCCAGGAACACACAAGTGGGTGAAAGTTTGAAATCTGTCATTCTGCTCAGTTTGTGTTTCTGGGGTAGAGGCTTTCCTATCCCCCCCCACAAATTTCTTACAAATATTTCTCTGCTGACATTGCCTGTTGCTAAATGTTTCTTGGCTACTCAAATTTGCCAGCTGATAAGCCATGTAGGCCACTGGGGCAGGAAGGTTCAGAAGCTGTTTTTACTGGATGATCCCTGGTTTTGAGAGGCTGGGGTTTGAGGGTTTGGGTTTTCGTGAGTTTTCTTGCAATGCTGAACTTCACTTGAGAGATGTGCCTTGAGAACATCTCATGATCCAAAATTCCTACACCTCTGAGCCATGAAATGCAATTGAGAGCTCTTAGGTGATAAGAACTTCTATTATTCTAACCCTCAAAAACTCAGGTACTTTTTGTTGAGTTGTCTGAATGTGTTTGATGATTGTTTGGCATGATGCCTGTGTCCTTTGATTTCAGTTAGGCAACAACAGCTCTCCCATTGATATTTGCTAAGAATTAGGTAAAGTCAGAGGTAAGACACTGGAAGGAAAGTGATGATGAAATTCTAGGTGGATCAGGTGAGTTTTAGACATCAGAGAGAAACACAGCAAAATAGATTGGTTCCCTATATCTGCCATTTTTTTTTGTCTGTGATATTTAATATTTCTCATTAATTTACATTAATTTTTAAGCTTAAGCAGTTTGAGGAATTCTTGTAAAGTACAGATAGTGGTGGGAACTGAGAGTCATGAATTCTAGTCCTACCTTTCTTTCATTCTCATTTAGTAATTTCTGAGCTTGAGGAGCCAGGGCAATGTCCAGGCTCTCCATGGTGGGACAACACCTGGGCATGAGCATTTCTCCCTTCCTGACCTTGACATCTATGGAAACCCAGAGCTGAAAAAGAGTTTCAGGCTAGTCCAGCTAAATCAGCCAGGTCTCTGCTCTGAGTGGTCTGACTGTCAGGACCCTCCTGCTCTACAGAGTGCAGATGCAGCCTGCAAAAAACTTAGTCCTCCTGCTTCTGTTTACTGTGCTGTGCCATAACCCTCTCTGACTGAAAGCAGGATTAATTCCTTAACATCTGAAAAGAGATTTGAAAAACTAAAGCAATAATTTTACAATTATGCTTAATCAACACTGTGCATTTAATGTTTATGTTATTATATGAATGTTCATTGACAAATAAAGGACACATTTTAAACCTCCATTAGAAAATCAGTAAATTTAAAGTCTTTGTTCATCAATATTTGGTTCATGATCCTGTACCAGCAATGTTCTACCTTGTCTTTTAAGGATATGGACTGGAGGGACACGATGCTTTAGTGACTTCTCAAGCAACAAAGCTGACAACCCAGTTCTTTCCGAAATTTTGAGATTTTATTTGATTGTAGTGGGTTTACATCTGCTGAAAGTACAATCAATACCTTGTATTTTCAATACCATGAAGATAAAGGAGAGCATTACATTTTTCAGCAGTAGTATCACTTCCAGCAGGAATGGAACAAACAAACCTTTTTAGCTGTTTACATGAATAGACTTTCAAGTTTATCCTCTTGTTCCCCTGGGAGGTTAATTTTTAAAACTTACATCATTGGAAGACAAAACTGAGTTAGTGAATGAAATACAGGCTCCCATCCTGCCCAGGTCAGCTGCTGCACATGGATTCTATGTGACCAGCACTGTACTGGTGGCCAGTCCTGTTAGAAAACTGGGCTGCACTGCCTCAAATTGCCCATGGCCTGCTTGTACTGCCACACCTTAGCTCTGTCCACAGGCAATGGGTGTCTGTTCAGAAGGGCCTTCCCTTCTGCTCAGAGCTCAGCACCACAAGGGTCCCCCACAGAGGTCTGGTTTGGGGGTGCTGCACACTGTCTGTCCTGGGCTGCCCCTCTGCTGTGCTGAAGTTCTCCTGGGTGTTATGACAGCTGGGGCCAAATATGCAGGCACAAGTAAAACCATACCTGGAATGTGTGTGCTGCCCCAAAAGTCACTAATTCCTTTAGTCACTCCAGTAAATCCCTTTCCACAACAAGCATGCACCAGGAATTGCTCCTGCCCAAAAGAGACCTGTGGGAGAACATCAGTGTCAGAAAGGTTAAGTAACTCAGTCCATAATTGCAGGGACACGTCTATAATTTCAAATTCTCTGTTCAGAAAAGGAAAGCTTTTCTTTCCCTCAGACTGTGTGGCAACAGAATCTGGCCATTCTGTGCAAATCTTGTAGGTGTAATAGATTCCTTATTTGACACAGATTTTCAAGGTGATTAGTAAGTCATAAATATAATGCTAAAGTGATCATTAAAATAAACAACATTCCCTGATTTTAAAATCCCGGGGCATGACATTTAATTTCTCTAACCAGCCTGGGAATATAAAAGATTTTCCTGCAGTGCCTTATTGATATAATTTGACCTTGCTCAGCATTGGAGCTCCCCAATGGAGGTGTGGGGGGAGGAGGGCTGTGTGGACACACATGCAAAGTGCTCTTACTTTGACTGTATTCAAATTCTAATTCCATATTCTTGTAAGAGCGATCTCACTGGGAGCCAAAAATAGCACAGACGGAAAATATTCTCACCAGATGATTGTCACACAAATAAGAGGAGTTTCTTTTTAACCCATTCTCTTATCAGCTGAGCTCTCTGCAGGCTCCTCATCTTTTGCCATGCTTTGCTTTAGCCATTGGCCAAGAATCTATTCATGAAAAGCAGCAATTTAACAGTAATAAATATCTCTCTGGTTGACAGCATGCCACTAAGCTGGATTTAATGAAGTGTTCTTACCTTGTTTTAACAATATAAAAGTGTTCTTTCATCGATGGTAATTTGCTGTCTTTGTAACAGGGTGTGTTTGGGGTTTTGGTGAAACTGTTTTTCTGGGTCTTTTCTAGCTTTGAACATGTCCAGTTACATCTGTTACTGCTCTGCTCCTTTCAATGAGATGGCACAAAATGCATGCCTAACCCAGGTTCTTCCTGCCTGTCACAATTTCCTGTATAGAAAGAGAAGGTGAATTAATGGTGATGCCTTTATTTATTTTTTGTTACTGCAGGACCCACAAACCTTGATTTTGAAGGAGACCGGACTGTGCTAGGCATTATAATACACAGAATAAAAATGTTGTCCTTTCAGAAAGCCTGTTCTCTACATACTGCAGGGGGATGACAGAGGATGCTGGTTAAAGGTGCAAGGAAACCACAAAACAATCTTCAACACACAAAGCAGCTGAGCAGTTTTCTTTATGGGCACCACACAAAGTAGAGACATGAGGAAGAGAAAACCTGAATTCCCTTGTTCAAAGCTCCAGTGAGTGGTGTGACCTGGCAACACCTGCACATCTGAGGTTGAATCTGATCAGTGCAGGAAAGAGATCCATCAGAGAGGGGGCCCACAGGGTGGAGAAGTGGTGTAGACACAGGGGAGGTGACAAAGGGAAAGAGGAGAGTTGATCCCATGAACCCCATTTTACCCAGGTTGTTCTGGGGGAAATGCACTCTGTGGAGTGTTAACAGTGGTCTTCAAATGAGCTGAGCTGATCTGTCAAGAAGGCATTTTACAGTGATGTGTTAATTCCTGGACTTCCGTGGTAGGTAGTTTCATACAAATAAAAGCTACCATTCTGTTCTTTTATTTGAATTTGTTCATAGATTATGAAGAAGAGCTGATGGTTGCATATTTACCACACAACAGATGTTCAAAGTTCTCAGGCACATCATCTGCCCAATTGCCCATGGCTTTGTCTATTCCAATTTTTTTTTCCCATATGTACACACTGGGTCGCATTCCAGCTCTGAGACAAAGGGGGGTTTGTTTTTCATTCCTCTTCAGAACTACTGAGGTCCTTTGGGCTTCTCACAAGGCCTGTCACATCCCAAAGAGACCTGAAAAGTTGCCCATGGCAGTAAACTGTAAGGGAATGACTGACAGCCTCCCAGTCAGAAGGTCTGGTGATCCTCTGCTATGAAGCTCTTCATTTTGGGTGTGATCCTCAGCTTGCCCATGGTGCTTTACTCCAAAAATGATGCTACTCATTGGATATTCCAGCAAAGCTGCCTCATGCTGGCTTGTGGAAGAACTTGGGAAAAACAAACCCAGGAAATTGCTGGTAGAGCTAGAGTTGGTAGAGGTTATGGGCAGAGCCTGAGTGCAAGGAACAGAGAGGGGATGAATGCTGCCCACGGACAAGTAAAAATGTTTTTACTGTCATAAGCAGCTGAAGAATTGCTGTCCTCCCCTCTTTTTGGTAATGATAACCTTGGATGTCTCTGAGACAAGGGCTGCCAGTGAGCCTCAATGCTGAGAGAGATTTGGGAGATACACTTCCCTGAGAAGATGCTGCTGAGCACCTGCCTGGTGACACCTTGGCTCTTCCTGAAGCAGGATGAGCTGTCCTCTTGGGATTTGAAAGTGTGCCCCACACGTTTTCCTTGCAGGCTGAGCTGATGTGCTGCTCAGCTCCCCTTGGTGTTTTTGTGTCCTTGGCAGGAGCCTGTGCTGAGCCGCGCTTGCTGGTGCTGTTCTGGTGCTCGCAGGTGAGGCAGGGAATCTGGAGCAGCCACTCCTGTTGTACTGGAACTCAGAGAAATGCAGTCCTGCAGGGAGCTCGATGCCATCAGAATGCAGAGTAGGCTGCAAAAACCTTGCACGGAGCAGAGGGAACACAACGAGCTCGGAGCAGCCGGGTTTGACATTGGACAATCAGCCAGGCACACTGCAGCCAGCCCGGGATCATCAGCCATGCTGAGAGGCAGGGATAATTAGGCACACATAAAGATACCCTGCAGATATCCTTCTGCAGCTCTTAACTGTTCCTAGAAAAGTTTTCCTATATATAGCTTATCTATTGCTCCCTCTGAATTAAATTAATTCCTGTTATTGGTCTCATATTCTTGTTTACTATGTTGGAAGATCCTATCATATTCTCCTGAGTCTCCTCTTTTCCAGACTGAGCAAATAGTGAAAAATTCAGCCTTGCCCTATAAGAGGATATTTTCCTCTAAAAATTGTCTGAATTTTGGTTAAAATATGATGTTCCAAACCTTACTCTAAGAGAAGCTTCGCTAATGCTTAATGAAAGGGAATAATTGCTTTTGATGTTTGACACAGATCGGTCATATTAATATATCATTGAATGAGCTTTGCTCTTTTTGTTGCAGTGTGTCAGTGTTGAGTCATATTCCACCTGGGGTCCTCCATAACTCCCACAACTCGTTTTGCCATTATTTAACCAGTTATTTCTTAGTTTGCATTTGTTCTTTTGACTGCTCCTTCTTTTCCTGCTACTTCACACTTGCTTTTGTTGAATGTCTTGACTTGATCTAAGGGTCTTTATTCATTACATGAAGGTTGTTCTGAATTCTAGGATAGTCTTTCAAAACAGTAACAATCTCCCCCAGCACCTGCACCTTCTGCACTGTCCTTTCTATGAGCTGAGTCATTTGTGAGAACACTGAATCGACCTGGATTCAGGACAGATCCTTAGGGGACCCTGACACATCCTGCTACTCTCAATACTTGTGGGAGGAAAAACTGGTGTTTGAGCATAAGCTTTGGCCTTAATTTGGGAACAGCGAGGCATTAGGGCAGCTCATGTCACCGTGTGAAGCAAGCCCTTGGCTTCATAAGCCGGGATGGACATGGAAATACACATGAGCATCATCTGGACAAAGTGTCCCGAGCCTCTGCCCTGCCCAGCACACAGCACCACACACTGCCTTCGCTCCCTGAATCCACACTGTCTGGAAGGGGGTTATAAATATACATCCTCCTTCAGTTGGAGAAGGAAGGAGAGGATGCAGATGGGTGAGAGCTGTTCCAGTGCAGCTCGAGCTCTCGCCCGGCGCATAATGAGATCAGAATGCAGGCAGGAATGTGTGGAGGAGTGGAGCTGGCAAGGATTCACCAGCCTGAATTATTCTAAGCCTATTCCATCCCTAATCAAACTGTTTTGCTTTTTTATTTTTTATTTTGGTGTGCAAAGGTACTTTATGGAGCTGTTTCTGTTGCATCATAAAATTCAAACTCTTTTTACTACAGGAGCAAATTCTAGTTGACAGGATATTGCTCTTTGGGTAAGTATTGGTGTGCTGGGCATCTTATAGTATCTTTTGCTCTGGCTATTTCAGAGCACTTGCCATTTCCCTGCTATGTGGCCAATTTATTGGACGATGGAAAGTATGAAATTGGATCTTTAAAAAGATCCTGGATCATTTCTGATGCTAATATAAATCTAAACAAACAAACAAAAAACAAATAGAAAAGGGGTGGGCAGAGCCATATCACATGAGTTATCCAGACTTGTTTACATCCTGATTTGCAAAAGATACAGCTTGACCCCAAGTGTAACCTTGAAGTCTACACAGGGAGAGGAAGTACTATGTAAATTGGAGCAGCCAAAACAAAACAGGCAGACAGAAACTGAGTGTACAGAACAAGCTGGGGAGGCACTCTGCAAGCTCTTTGCTAGGGAGAAGAAATATATGCAATTTTTTTTAAAAAAATATTTCTGAGATATAAATGGCTGTGAAAAAAGCCTTTGCTAAGAAAAAATGGCCACACCCATTTTCCACAGTAGAGGAACAATGTGTTTTTCTGCATTAACCATGCCCTCCCAGGGAAGTCCCACCTTACAGAGAACCAGTTCAGAGTGCCCAGGGAAACCTCCTTGTGCCCAAGCTTTTTTGCTGCAATCTAAATGGGTTTTAAAGATGACAGTGGTGTCCTGAGGGCCCTGCCTAAAAGACACTTAACAGCAGTGAATGGATGGTGGTGGTGAGCAAGCCTTCTGTTAGTCCCCCATGGTGGATGAAGAAGGGGAAGAGCAGACCAAAGGCTGTGCATCATCCAGGAGTTCTGCAGCACCACTGGGGCCATGCAGTTCACTCTCCAGTTCTGCACTGCGATGTGCTTGTGTGGCTGACCCATGGAAAGACTGAGAAAGAGATCTAGAGGAAAAATAATGCCGCTTTTGCATTTTGTATTTTTCCATCCTGTTTAGGTTTTTAGCTGTCCCTAACTCTGTACTTCCACTCCTGAGGCTGAGCCTCTCCATGCTTTTGACACTGCCTGGTACCTTCCCCTTGTGCCTTGGAGTCACCTGAGGACTTCTGCTGGGAAGTGATGCATCAGCACTTTCAGCTCCCTCGAAGCATCTGGTGACCTCAGAAGCTGCACAAAGGAGGTCAGAGTATGGCACCTGGCACAGCACCAGCTGCAGGTTGGCACGGCAGCAGCTGAGTGTGTCTGGTGTCTAACCACAGCCCCACTGAGCTGCTCAGTGCCTGTGGGTGCAGCTTTCTCATGCACTCCATCATGTTAGGAGAGTGTTATTCCCTCTGCCTTGTTATTGGAAATTGATTGTAGAAGAGGGAAAGTGATCCCCATGCAAACCCCTCCTGGATCTTGAACCCACAAAACTGTTAATCTCTGGATTTTAATCTCTGGATGGAGGATGGAGTGCAGCAGTTATGAGCAGTGTTTTAAGCTGGTGGAGCACAATTGTTTAGTCTGCTGCAGGCAGAACACAAGCCTAGTAGAAGGATGGTTTGTGGCCAGCAGCAGGTTCACAACTAGCAAAGTTTAGGAGACAGCAATGAGGTAAAACTGGCTCAAAAAAGGGGATAACTCCATGCCCCTGGATTGCCAATATCCTTCCCAAAATCCATTAAACAAATTCTGAGCCTCATTACTTTATTAAAGTGACTGGGGAGAGCTCTTACCCAGATGAGCATTGTCTGCTTCCAGGAACAGCAAGTTCTCCTTTGCTGGACATCACATTTCTTGCTCCTGAAGAAGCCAGAGTTGTTTATGGAGCAGTGCTGACCTGAGTTGTGCACAACTCTTACATTCCTTGTCTCATCCTGGACTCACCAGGGGCTACACTCTTCAAGCCTTTCTCAAAATGGTGTGAACAGTCCCTTTGGGGGTCAAGTGCAATTCATGAAGAACCCCAGTGCCAGAATTTGTTGATGCTGTTGAGAAATAAGAAGTATATCGTGCATAATTATGTCTGTGAACTTTTCATAGCCCTTGCTTGCCTGCTGTCTCCTACCAGCTACACACATACAATATTCACTGGTGCTTTTCTTGGTTTGAAAGCCATCACTGTTGAAGTGTAAAATGGCCTTTTGGTATGTATATATATATATAGAAGCAAAATATGTTTCTTATGAGCACTAATTGACATAAGAGTCTTGCTTTAAATGCTGAGATTTTAGTCATAGAAAGCTTTTGCAGTCTCTGAACTATGTTTGTACAGGAGAAATTTGAAAGAAAAAGTAAGTGAGAGAAGAGAAACTAATCTTTTAAGGCAAAGGCAGGAAGGGAAATCTAGGAAATATTAGGGCAATCAGAGTTGCCCTTTATTCCTTGCAGTGCAGGTCTGTCAGGGGTTTGAGCACAGGCAAAAATCATGGAATCAGAGAATGGTTTGGGTTGGAACAGACATTAGGGATCATCTAGTTATATCCCACTGCCATGGACAGGGACATCTCCCACTACAACACTGGTTGCTACAGCCTGGCCTTGGACACTTCCTGGGATGAGGCAGTCACAGATTCTCCGGGCTGTGCCAGGGCCTCCTCACCCACAGGGGAGAATTTCTTCCTAATATCTGATCCAAACCTTCTGCCTTTTAGTTTGAAGCCATTTTCCCCTTGTCCTGTCACTAAATGCCCTTCCCAAAAGTCCTTCTCCAGCTCTCTTGGAGCCTCTTTAGACACTGGAAGGGTTCTAAGGTCTCCCCAGAACCTTCCCTTCTCCAGGCTGAACAATCCCAACACTCAGCATATCTTCACAGGAGAGGTGGTCAAACTCTTTGATCACCTTCATGGCCTCCCCTGGACTTGCTCCAAGGTCCACGTCCTTTTGTTGGCTGCCCCAGAGCTGGGTACATTGCTGCAGCTGGGTCTCACCAGAGCAGAGCAGAGCAGAGCAGAGCAGAGCAGAGCAGAGCAGAGCAGAGCAGAGCAGAGCAGAGGGGCAGAACCCTCTCCCTTCCCTGCTGTCCACATGGTTTTGGAAGGAGCCCAGGACAGAGTTCGATTTCTGGGCTGTCAGTGCACAGGGCTGGGTCATGTTGAGCTTCTCATCAACCAACACCCCCAAGCCCTTCTCCTCCAGGATGCTGTGAATCCATTCTCCACCCAGGCTCTTCTATTCCAGGGTGTGCTTGTGGCCAAGCCCTGCTCCAGCTCTCACCTCCAGCTCTGCTCTGCAGCAGCAGGAAATGTGAAAGGAATCCGGCTGGAAAGTAAATGTCTCTCTCCAGTGGAGACCACAAGGTTCAGCTAAGTCTGAAAATCTGGCTTTCAATTCATTCTCTCTTCAGATTTTGACCATGTGGGAAATATTTATTCCTCCTTGCACAGAAATTTATGAAGTTAATGGGAAATGTGTCATCTTAGTATTTAATTTGCTTGGTGATTAAAAGAAATTAGTTTCAACCGCTGAGCAGTTTAGCAAACCTCCATTAATTTTTATGAGGAAATACTCACCTGACTTTTTCTGTGAATTTATATGAAAATAATAACTACTAAATCTTCTCCCATCTGTGTGTTTTTGATAAGGGTATTGTTAATGTGAAAAATCAGAAACTGAATCCTAATTGAATGCTAATGTGTTAAGTGTAATGTAGCCTCTACTTCATGAATAACAACTGGATTGTGGAGTTAAAAGTGCAATACTGCAATGACAGTATCCAGAAGTATTTTGGACAGTAAACTTACTTTGAGATTTTTGAAGCAACCAGGCAGAATCAGGAACATAATTCATCATTTACTCAAGTGTTTGGGTGTTTAAGCCATGTCGACCTCCAGTGCCTTTGGAAATCTGCTCCTTTCCTTTTCAGAGCATCAGTGAAGAATAGAACTTGTTGCATTCTCCTGGTTTTCAGAACAAGAGCTGAGGCAATTTACAGTGATAACGCTGTCACTGCTGAGCTAAAACCAAAAGACCTTTTTTGAGTATGTCTGTAATCAAAAGCGTGACGTTTTCAAATACTGAATGAGTCAATATTCCCCCAATGTTTTTCAGACATGGTATGATAAAGTAGTCTTTCAGATTACTGATTTCAGGTTTGTATTAATCTTTTTCATCACACTTTTATAAGTAAGGCTTTTGTTATTGCTTTCTTTTACAACACTGAACCAGTAATCTGATCTCACTTTCTGAGACTTAAGCATTGTTCTATAAATACAGCTTTGGGCTAGAAATTATTTTAATATTTGACAGTTTCCATATGATTTTCATTGTTTGTGCCCACCACTAAATTATCTCAAAACACTCTGCCATGGCCAAGGGCTAAATTGGATCTCTCAGAGAACTGTTTAATTCTTAGGTGACATTTATTCATATATGATTTAATAAGACAGAACAAGGACTAGATGAATGTAATTTGAAAAATGAAAGGAGAAGTAAAAAATTATTTACTTTCCAGACAAAAGGGAAAGGAGCAATTTTTTGTCTGCCATGTTTCTTGCCTTCCCTGTGGCTTTTGTGGTACCCCAGTAAAGACATAATGGTGGTGACTCAGCCATGGGCAGTGTTCAGAACATCCCCACCAGATGAGCACTGCAGGAGCCCATGGCTCACGAGTGGTGCTTATTGCACATCACCCCTGGGGCTCTGCTGGCAGGGGATTGCATTGGAAATCAGGGATTTTTGTGGTGCAGCCTGCTCAGCCTCTCACTGAGAGGTAATGGGTGCCCCAAGTGCTGACAGGAATGATATGGTATCTTATGACCTTTTTACCTGGTGGGGGAATCTAGAACACCATTAAAAATCAGAAATTAGGAATTCTAATTTGGAAGCTATTGCTGCAAGTCTGTCTTTTCCCACCAACAAATCAGTTAACTAAGAGGGCTGTAAGTTTTGTCTCAGTTTTGATGGGACTATGCCAGCACTGCCACACTGACAGGTCCCCCAGAGCTGAGCTGTTGAGCCAGGTGTTCAGGGTCTGCCCATGCTAGAGCTGGAGCAGCAAAGGTCTCAGTGTGGGCTGCAGAATCTTTCTAAGAGGCTGGGTAAGGGCTGTCCTAACAGCCCAGAATCCTACAGTGCAGCCCTTCCTGCTGGTGAGACCTATTAAATGAAAAGAAACCCGAAAAACCCTAAAAAAACTGCTTGGTCATTGCAGCACAGGGCAGGTCTGTGCTGTGCTGGGTTTGCTTTGCACAGATATCCCTCTCTGCCAGTGTTATTGATGCTTTATATAAGATCATATATCCTATTTTTAAATAATTTTCCTGTTAAGAAAGACTGTAAATATTCCATCATGTCTCCTGGTTTATTCTGTAGTTGCCCCTACACTTCTGCCCCATGACTGTGTGCCTGGGAGGCTGGGGCAGATCCACTGCTTTCCTCCCAGAGGAAACTGCATGGTTACCTCTATATAGGGGCAGCATGAGCAGGCAAACCCATAAAGAATTTAATTAGGTTAAGGATAAGGTTCAGAGCAGATATAAGCCTCTAAAATGTAGACATAAACAGAGCTTGCCATGGGGCATGTGTGTCCTTATGCTGCTGCTGAGGACACTGCAGAGACAGCCACTGGCTCCTGTGTATAATTCCAAACTGTGGGCTTGGATCATAGCTTTGTGACAAGCTCTAAACTCTGCTCTGGATAATTTATATATACTTTTTTTTCCCTTCCATGAAACAATAAGGTTTCACTTTTACTTTGGACTTCATTTGAAATTTATGCTGACCATTAGTCATACCCTTTAAATGAATCTATAAATACAATCCAGACTGGAACTCTGCCCCCACCCGCCTGCCAGTTTACAACATGCTACAGAAAAAAATGCTTCTCCTGCAAACTCTTGCTTCTTGCTAAATAGTCTGACTCATGTTTTCTGGTTGGGAATAGGGAGTGGCATCCTGCAAGGCTGCAAGCCCTGTGCAGCTCCATGTGATGCAGCGAGTGTGCAGTATGGAAAGGAAAATACAGGCTTTGTCTGCTTGGCTTTATGGCTGAAATGCAATTAATGGCAAATGGCTTCAAAATATGGATTTTAAAGTCATGGTATAACTGATTCTCGTGTTTATAAAGAAAACTTAAAATGCATTTTTTAAAGAAATTCAATGTAGGTCTGTTAAAAAAACACTTAAGTCCGATGTCTGAAAAAGTGCAGACACATGGAAATATTCTTATAGTTTCCAGATTATTTTCATTCCAAGGTGTTTGGAATAGCTTCATTTTTTTTATTTTAATTTTTTGGGTTTTGCTTTTTTGGAGTTGTTCCTGCTTAGTAATAATTTCCAAACTTTCTCATAAGCATGATCAAAATTTTAATATATTTAAATTTAATTAAATATTTAACTATCCTAGCAAAAAAAAAAAAAAAAAAGTGTAAATTCTGTTGATACATTTTAATGGAAACAAAACAACATTTGTGAAAATCCTCCTCTTGTATTACAGTAATAGCAACATTTTTTTCCTTTTTAGAGCTTGTTTCTTTTCTTTGATAGAATTTTTATCAAGTCTCTTGCTGCAAAAAAAAGATCTCACAAACATGCAGGTCTTACTTCGTGTATCAATATTAAACCATCTGTAATTTCAAAGAAATGAATCCAAGCTCATACACTCAGGTTCCCAGATATTATCCAGTATAAAAAGCCTGATTGTTGTTTTGGGAAGCATTATCATCCCCACAGATTACAGCAATCTTTATACACTTAGTAAGAAAAACCAACCCAAGAACAAAACAAAATCAAGGCTCCAAGGGTACAAACTGGCCATTACTGGTCCAGTGCCGTTCCTTTAAGCTTAACCAAGCTGTGAGATGCTAAAAATCATCATTTCCCTTCCCTCCCAGGAGATCCTTGGGGACATCAGTCTGCTGCAGCCACTGAGCTCTGCAGAGCCCAGCACGTGCTGCCAGCAGAGCAGGAGCAGCACGGAGCTGTGCTGAGGATGCCTGGGGAGTCTGGGGACATCAAGGGGGCACCATCTCCCCACCTTGCATCCCACCCTGCTCTGAGATCTGGTCTTGTTGCTTTGTAACCCCACTTTTAGGGGCACTGTATGAACCCAGCACATGGTGCTAAGAGTGCAGTGCAATCCTTTGAAGGGAATAGGCTTCTCCTCTTGTGAGATGCTGCCCATTTTGCTCTGTTCCCCAGTGATGGGAAACTGCTTTGAGCAGCAAGAAACCAATTCTGCTCCTGGTATTGAGTCACAACAGAGAGAGCATGGTAGAAGTTGTATGTACCACAATGTTTTTCTTTAGTCTGAGTGTTTAAAAATTCAATATAATAATTAATACATGTGAGATGGTAGGGACTCCACACAGAAGTTAGGAGAATTTCAGAATTATGGTGATTATGCACTTCCATGCATGTAGGTATTATGATCTTGGACTACATGGTCACATTTTTTCCCTGACACTTTGCTTGCCAGAATATAGAGGCTGGATGCACAAGGGAGACAAATTAAGATTGTATGTGCAGCTGTAAATGTGACATTTGGAAAGTCTGAAATAGATCAGAGCTAGCATTATTTTAATGTAGCTTTTTGTATGCATGCAAATCAGCTTGTGGCTTATGTTCATCTCCCAGGTGCTGAAGACTTTGGTATTTGTTGTATTGAGTGGCTCTGTACTTGTAGAAATGAGGATGTGAAGCACAGTGGTGGAATGAAGATTGCACTGAGGTAAGGTGTGTTCCACTGCACCTCGAGTCAAATTACTGTTGATGTTTAAGACACATTAATTCATTACAAGCTTGGAAAGACACGTGCTATTGATTGTGTTCTGCCTGAGTAAGAATTTTCCCAGTTTTCTCTCTCCTGTCCTCATCTGTAATGGCCTGTCTGCTGAGGATCACTTTTAGGCAGCTCTGATGTGGGCCCAGCTGTTTCTAAAATTTGGTTAGTTAGTCAAAAAGTACCAGATTTTCTTTTATAGAAGAATTACCTTTTTTATAGGCTTTTAGAAGTCAACTGGCAAAAATAGAGTTTAAGCTCATTCTGTGTGAGCTCACATTATATGAGCATCTTGAAAGGTGACCAGAACCACTTAGACATGGTGGCAGCCAGCTCCTCTATTTGTCTGTCAATGTCTGGGTTACTGAACACCCCAAACTTTTATGCACAAACCATGCTTGTGCTGAGTAAGTACACACAGATCCCTGACACTGAATTCTGGGCTTTGAATGATAAAGTAATCAACAAATACTACCTTGTTTTTTGATAATAGTATCTGAATTTGGATTAGATATTAATGTCTTTGAAGTAACTAATTTTGTAATTATTTCTTAGGAAGGCTTTTTAAAAGTCATTATGAAAAGTAAAGTCAAAGCCTTACTAAAAATCTGCTTAAGATATCAAGTATAGGAAAAGTGGGGTTGTGGGGAAGGCATGCAAAGTGGTAAGCTTCTAGAAATGGAGATTTTTTTGGCTCTGCTACTCTTAAATGGATGCCATTGACTTAATGGGAAGAGAAAGTGGTAAGGAATGTGGTGACTCCTGGGAAAGCTGAGCTATGATCTGCTTTACTCCACACCACTGACCCTCAGGGTGGATTTGCAAAGTGTTAGATGAGCTTGGAAGGCATCAGCCTGTCCTGGCATGGGGAGAGGAGAGATGGAGGAGGTGCAGCAGTGGTGTGTTCTACTGTGTGCTGGGCCAGTCAGAGTCAGGTCTTACAGCTCTTCTTGCTCATTTTCACCTGCACTGCTAACGAAGTTTTTGCACGTTCTGAAGCAGCCATAAATCTGTGCACAACCTGTTTCTGCTTCCTTCAGAATCTGATACTTCTCCTTTCATATCACCCAGTGCAAGTTCAGTCAATATTCACCTTATTCTATGAAATGGGTTGCCAAGGTGTGCATCAAGGCAGTTATTTTACTGTTATGATTGCATTATAAAGGTGCACCTGGAACATTCAAAAAATATGGAAATATTTTGCATCCACAATTATCACAACTATTGCTTAATTCCTTAATGAAGATAAAAATGGCTTATTCCACTACAAAAAGGGAAAAGAAAATTATCTGACCATATGGTGTCATCTTCACACAGAGAGTTTAAAACAGAGAGGAACTGTTTCTCCTAGATATGAAAAAAGCAAAGACATTTTACCATAAAGTGATGCCTTTTTTTTGAAGAAGGTGCCCTTTATCCCAGAAACACCATAAGCATGACATGATGTGGCAGTTACCATGGCAACTAATTATTTTTTATTGAACAACAAGAATAAGCACAATAGCTTTACAAACCCAAGCATATCTTGGCAAGCAAGTTAAAATATCCCCAGGCATCATCAACATGTGCAGTTATCATTTTTCTTTTCTTTCTTTTTTTTTTTTCTTTCACAGGGTATTTTTAAATTTTTTGAATACAAACAAATATATTAGACCATGAGTCAGAAGAGGTGTGTTACTTTTTCATCTGACCTCTTCTTTTACCCAAATCTCCTCTTGACACTGTTGTGCTACTGATAAGTCGTGGCCATTAAAGTTACAATGGGCAGCCTTGGTTTTGCACTGGAATTGATGATTCCACATTTTCAGAAGATGCCCCAGTAAGGAGTGAAAGGTTGACAATTTAGCTGACAGGAGAACATGACAAGGAAAATGGAACAGATGGGGCCCTTGAAAATACCATTCTTTAGAAGTATGTGGAATCAATTTAATCCACAATAACAGTACAATGAAGAATCTTATTCTGTAACTGTGAGGCTGAGAGATGGTTTTGATCCAGATAATATTGATTTAGTTGACTGTGGGTAATAAAGTAATTCAGAAATTGTAGTGTCTGGTTCAGGCCTGGCTGAAGTCAACTGTGCATTCTTTTATTTAGATACCCTTTTAATAAATTGGAATTAACTTTAATGAAATCACACTCCATATGTGAGTCAAGGGTGATATATGTTAGCAAAGTTGATGAAATTTTTGCTGTGTTTGCACAATGTTGTCCAGATAGAGATGCAAGGAGAAAGTCCATGACATACTTCTTCATTTAACATCCAGAAGTCTGGGGGTCTGGATAAATTACTTCAAATATACCAATGTTTTCAGTAGCAAATATCAGAGAGTAAACATTCCCATCCAATGGTAGCTTACATGCATGTAACTCAGTCTGTATAATTCTCTATGCCAAATTCATGCTCTCACTCCTGTTATTGCAGACCATCTCAAAGGCAAGTATCATATGAGCCTCAGTAGCAGAATTGCTGCTATATTTTCAATTATAAATGCAGGCTCATCTGAGGACAGATCATATGTACTGCCAAAACTTTTCAAGAATTTTTCTATCTCCATTTGATAGATCAGAAAGAAAGAAGAAAATCTCTATCTTGGTTCTTCCTTTCAGGGTGACCTTATAACTGAATATCTCTGGTTTAATTCTAGCCTCAGCTTAGGGGAAAAAAAATAAAAAATCCTTCAACCACATATTCAACCCTAAGTTCACTATTTTGGTTTGGTTCTGAGTCAGTTGTGTTAAACCAGTTAAGGTCAGATTTAGTCTGGAGAGGCTGCAAAATTACAGGATCAAATGACACATGATGTCCCGTGGAACTGAATTGCATTAGAGGTTGCATAAACACCATTAATATTGCTTAACATTGCTGTGGCATCTGAAGCAGTAAGAAATCAGAGTGAGCCTGATGGAGAGTCTCCATGTGAAGTAAAAGTACCTTTGTGTGATGGAGAATTGAACAAGACTGCCAGGAAGGCTCGTGTCTCACAGGAGGTGGTGCTCATGTGCAGGGGGGTCTTGTTCAACAGCCCAGCCTGGATTAGGGGAAATGGCTTCTGAAAGGGACAGGACAAAATCCCCATTGTCAGGCTGTCACTGTTGGCTGTCTTTTCACTGAAACACAAAAGAGAGAATTACTTGTTCATTGTTGTTGAAGATTTAGTGGTTCTGTTTGTAGAGCTGGAAGTACTGATTTCAATGCCCTGCAACAATTCTGATGGAGGTTAATTAATTCTGATGGTCCAAATATGTTCCTGAGAAGCTCTATCCAGTTGTGCTAGTGAGAGTGCTGAAATATAATTTATTTATTCTCACTTTGGTTAAGACCAATATGAGAAGTTACTAATTTTGGTCCTTAGTCCCTAGAAAGTCACTACTTGCTTCTGCTGATGTGGATACAGTGAAGCAACCTCTGGGGAAGGGAAGAGGTGGATTAATTTGTGAGGTAATAGAAATTCTCATATTCCTGTAGGATGAGGTGCTGGAGCTCCCCACTATTTTTTTCAGGCACTTGATTCTTCAGTTGGTGAGTATGTGTGGGTAGCACTGGGGTTCTCTGCTGCTGCTGAAGAAACTCCTCACATCATCTCAGTGTGTGAGGAGACTTGGCTGTGTCTCCTCATACAGGGAAGAAGGCGAGACTGGGAAATAGTGCTAGTTTGAAAAATAAGATGTTGACACTCCCTCCCTAAAGTAATTTTAAAATTTATGTAAATACTGGAATTTCCATTCACACCTAGTATTTATGTATGGTATCTTGATGAAATTCTGCTTATTAAGCAGCAAAAGTACTTGGTCCTGTTAATCTGATTTACTGTGGAAAAGCCTGGAGTGTTAAAAACTGTTTTCAGAGAGATGCTTTGTTCCTTCTAAAAACCATCAGTGGGATGATGGCCTGTGCACAAATGCAGGTTTCATTCATGAAGTGTAGAGCATTTGGCAGACTGACACAGAAGCCAGGAGAAGTGTTTCTGGGATGACAGACTATAAACAGGAATTTGCAGTGAAAAGGGATCATTTATTAGAAGGATATGTGCTTTTCCAAGCTTTTGTATTTTCTTTCTGGCACTTTGCTCCAGGTCCTCCAGACACCACGAACAGAGCAATGCCTGGAGGAGATTTGAGAGCTGAAACAGTGGGAGACTGGGCTGGGATGATCCCTCTCACTACACAGATACACACCAGCTGAGAATGTAATCCTAACTGTGGATTGAGTTGGTCATAGCTCAAAAATAAATTTATTTTTATCATTGAAATGAGCGCGTGCGGGCAGGAGATGCCGATGAGTTCACATTCCTCTCCCAGCACCCACGAGGCTGATCCCTACTCATACATGAAGGCAAGAGAATCGACTCTCAGGCAGGTGCATGTTGTGGGTCAGACTGTCATTGACTTCTCCATTTTCCTAACATGATTATATTGTATCCAGCAGTGGGATGCTGACAGCGTTTTTTTCATTGTTGCTGTTGGAGGGCAAGGACAATGGGCAGCAAATTAGAAGTTCAGGGCAAATCAGTTATGTTATGTTTAAACATCATTTTGAAATGAAATATAACGTGACATAATGTTATAAGGAAAACAGATTTGACTGCCCAGGCACCTTTATACCAGTGCAGACAGCGATGGGGCCTTGGAGGAATAGAATATTATATTGTGTTTATGCCCTACTCAATATTCTCTTACAGTATTGTAAGTTTAAAGGTGATTTTGTTGTCAATGAGAATCATGTCCTGAGAATTTTTTGTTGATGATTTTCTTCAACATTCTGTTGAATTTCTGGGAATGCAGTATGCAGCTCTGTGCTACATACAGCTGACTGTCTTACAGATCAGTACCTGGCTTTTTATTTATCAGAAGGAACACTTGGCTTTATCACACAGGCTTTTGCTGAGAGATTTCATCCTGTAGCTAGGTGACATGAACTTCATATCACCCACAATTAGCATAAGAAAACATTAAGGGGAAAATAGTGTCTGCTATTTCCTACAGGACCAACAATTATTGGGACAGAGGTCTATGATATAGTTGGATTTGTCAGATGAGAAATATCAAGGCATATAGAAAGAGTTATGAAGCTGTGTTCATAAAAATGTAAGTGGTATGTTGGGAATTACAGCTGGAAGGCTAAAAATGGCCTTATTTCATGCTACTTTTTTAACCAGAAATACATCTGAGTGCATACAAAAGAAGAAAACTCAACAGGAATCATGTAAGTTGTAAGTAAAATAATAATATAGTACTTCTTCAATTATACATATTCCCTCACCTCTCTCCTCTCAGGCTGGAAATCTTCCTTTACCATAAATTTCTATGCCATCCAAAGAATTCTATTTGGGAAATAGCATTAAAGGCTGTAGCTGAAGTGTGGCAAAAGGCACAGGTGTCAATTTTGGCAAGTAAAAGTTACATCTAGTTGAAAATTCTGCTGAGTATCATAGCTCAGACCTGCTCTGCTGAAATCACATTGTGGATAAGCCTATACTGGAGTGTAATGGAAAATACCTGAATTAATACTAACCAGTTACTCCTATCCCAGCACTCCAGGTATGGAGCCACTTTTCACCAGGTGCCAAATGAGCTGGCACTGAGCTCCAGGCTGCTGCAGGCAGAGCACTGTGGAGGCACTGTGGGGCATTACCCACATCACTGGGTGTTGATTCAGAAAACTGCATCCTTACAGGAGCAGTGGGGGTTGTATTTTTTCACAGCCATGTATCTTCTGAAGCAAACCCCTCTCCTGAACAGGGATAGAGGAATCTGTTGATTATCTGTAGAAGAGGCATTTCCTGGTGGGGAAGGAGCTCTTGGTGCTCTCTGACTTAAAAGTATCTCCACCAAAGCCTTCGGTTTTCTTTAGATATCTATAAAGTAGCCCTTCTAGGCCCATATGTGATGTGAAACCATACTCCCAGTTGTTTCTGATAAAGGCATTGAGTGCCCTGCAGCAAAAGTTTGAACTGGCAGGCAAATCTCACATTGTTAGCACTTGCTTTAATTTTCAAGAACAATAATTAGGCACTCAGATACCGGGGCGATGACTGTTCCAATCTGAATAAAGCAGCACAATGAACTGCCTCAGCAGCATGTTTTGAAGCAGTAGCTTTTCCTCCTACCCTTTGCCTCCTACTCTGAAGTTTGTAGGAGATCCCATGCATATTCCAGCAAAAGTGTGGAATGCACTGACTGCGCTGTGGGAATTTTCTCACAGGCCAAAAGGTTTTTATTTCCCAAGCACACTTCTGTGACAACACATGAGGACTATAGTGAAAGAAAATGTTTGGCCTTTTATCTGAACTTCAGCTGGACTCAAAGCAGTGAAAGATGCTGAGCAGTCTCATGTTAGCCTTGTAGAGCTCTTGACCCTGTGCTTAGGAGGCAAATTTGTGTGCAGTCCCTTTGAGAGCAGTGGCACTTGCACATGCACATCTTACATCTTGGCCAGTGTTCTTTGCCCAAACCAGATCAGGCCTTTGGCATGTGACTGCCTCTGCTATTGCAGAAATACAGGTAGGAAAACCCACCTCAGCTGATTCATCTGTCACTGAATGCAGGAATGAGCTGTTCTCTGCAGTGAGGACCTGAGCAGTGTGAGTGGTAGCACCAGCTCAGGGTCTTGCCAGAGGTGACACACTGAGCCACCCACACCTTTAATCTTTTCTTGCAGAGTCTTCCTGTGCTGGACATTATATGGGGTTATAATCACATGGAAAGACATGCCCTTTCCATAAGGCTCCTTAAGAACTAGCCCAAGTAGGCTACACCTGATTAATTTAAAGGTGATTATCATAATCTTTAATACTGTTCTTGGGCTGTAGACATTGCAAGGACAAATGACAGCAGAATTTGACATGACAACTGTAGTTTACAGGTAATACAGTATTGTAGTAAAATGTCATTTATCAGAGAAGCCCTCAGAAGGAGCATCCAAATCACAATATTTGCAGGAGCAACAGCACAGTGTGCTGCAGTCTGTGTATTGGAGGTTGAGGCCTTACATGCAAATCACCCTTTCATGCCATACTGAGTAGAGTCCCACTGCAATAACCACATTTAAGTATGACAGCCCTCCCTCTGGCCTTGTCCCCACACAGCAGTGAGAGGTTGCTCCTCTTTACTGGTCTGCTGGGTTAAGATGCACATTCCCCATTTCAGACACACTCTGGAACTGCTCCTTTCTCTGCAAAACACAGCAAGCAGCAGTGGACCCATAAGGAATATTTGAGTCCTTTGCATCTCCTCAGTCTCCTCCAAGCTGAGCAAGAACACAGAGGGAGTTTATCGGCTTGGCTGTGCAGAGCACAAGGTCACACACAGGAGTGGCTGATTTAATGTTCATTTAGTGTTAATCCTGCAACTCATTAGAGAATGCACAGCAGTTGTTGCACATTTTTCAAAGTCAGATATATTTACAAATGCACACATATAGAAATACATTATTGCATTAATTTCCTCTGAAAGCATTGAACATTTAGTGCAAAACACTAAAGGAAGTTATGAAAGGAATCATTAGTGTCCTTGTGGTGCTGAAGCATTTCTTAGCATCTACTATTTTAAGCATTACAAAGGGTCAAGAAAAGAGCTCAGGATCAGCTGTATGCTTAGAATTTTTTTGGCAGGATGGAGATGACTGAACACTTTAGCTAAGAAAGGAAGATGGGAGGGTCAACATGAGAAATTGGAAATGACATATCTGGGCAGCCTTAATGAGACACATGCAGGCATGGGTCAATTCTCTTGATGACATATCAGGCTCAGAATCACAAGAATCCAAACCCCTGTGTGTATTGGTTGTGAGTGTGGAGCTTTAGATGAAGTTTAATTCCAGTTTAGCAACTTTTGGAGCGCTAAAGAATAAGGCAGCTGTTCATGTTATTCTGTAAACCTGGAATAGACTAAACAAATGAGTCAGTATATCACATTAATGTTTCCATTTATATAAAATATGAATGTGTGCTTTTATGTGTACATGCATCTATAGCCATGGTTATTTAGTCATCTCTCCAATATCTGCAAGAGTTATTCAATGACATCATTTAATTAGGTCAGCTCTACCTTTCACTAAAATGTTTGTGTTTTTTATATGACTTGGTACAACAATAACTTGTAAAAATAATCTGGGAACATAAAAATGCAAAGATCTGTATAAATTAACAGAAGAAGAAGAAGACATATGCTTTGGCCAATTTACTTACACCTTTTTTCACACTTTGAAGAAAATAGACAAAAGATAGTGAGAAGCGTAAACTTTTGGAGGCTGCAATTGTAGTTAATACCCATGAAATCCTCTAATTTCAGTGCCTAGTAAAATGTTACAGGCTACTGTGGTTTTTGCCACCAGTGAATTTTATAGACCCTCTTGATGCTCTGCAAACCTTTTATAATGAATAAGCAATTATCAGCCTGTTAAGGATGTTGCACAACACTGCAGACTTTGACAGTTGACTCCTTTTTAGACAAATATGTTGTCAGCCATTAGGTGTAGCTCCTGGAGAGATTTCTTTGGAGATGACTACAAATCAGTACTCAGAACAGGGAAATTCACCCCCTTATTGATGGAGATTTAAAACCAAACAAACTCTATCAGTGATCAAAAGGTGCATCTGCTCTTTGAAAGGCAAAGTTTGTTGCTCCATAAATTCAAACAACATCACTCATGTGATCTATGGAATCAATAGTACAATAAGCAATTGTCAGTTCTGCCACTGCTGCATTGAGTACTTAAAAGTCATTAGTTTTAAGGGGTTCCACTGGCAACGTAGGGTCGATGTGCATTGATGTGTTTTCTCTAATCAATAGTGTGGGCAATAGTCAATCTTAGCTGATAAGCACATCTGCAATTTAAAACCAGATTATTACTATTAGTTCTAGTGTATAAGATATCACATTTTACAGAAAGTAAGTCCATATCTGAAGGATAATGATAAAAGCATTAGAAAGAGACAGGTTTACTCGACATATTTGTTATTTCTTTTGCTAAGGATAAATTTTGCAGGGCAGTAGCAGGTCTTCCCTTACAGACTCCAAGCAATAGAACAATTATTAGAAAGTGTGGCTCTTGTGTAATTCAGAAAGAAAATAGCAGCAAATGAAAAAAGCAGCAGGAAACTCCATGTGGGGAAAAATGCCTTGTGTTGTTGATCCAGTGAAGTGTTTCCTTCATGCTCTTACATAGATATGTTTATTCTGGGAGCACTATTCCCCAAAATGGCTAAAACCCCTCTGCAGCCCATCTGTGCAATCCCAGAGCAGCTCTGCCAGGGGCAGAAGAGCCAGGCTCTGCTGTGGGCATCCCCAGGACTCTGGGGACACAGAGCCCAGCCAGCCTGCCCAGCTGAGCAGCAGCTTGTGGGGCTCTTGGTGATTTCCCCACTCCTCAGTCAGATGGAAATACCTCCAGTTGTTCTTGGCAGTTCAATGTGTCCCTTGGCTGCAGCTGTAAGTCTCTGTTTTGCTTCTGATTCCTCCTCTGACCATCCTGCCTGGGCTTTGCTGCCTGTATTTGATCCCTCCTGCAAATCCTGCTTGTTGTACCTGCACCCAGGATTCCTGACCCTTCCCTTGGCTTCCCAGCATGCTTTCTACTCCCCCTTTGGGTCCTTAGTTTTGGGTTTCTTGGCCCAAAATGTGATCTTTCCTGTTTAAAACCTTGGCGGAGCCAGACACTTTTTTTTTTGGTCTTCTCTGGGTTTAGGCAGAGACAGGTCTCTGTGTTGTCTGCACTTGATTCCAAACCCAGCCTGGCTCTGACCTGCATGCCCTGACTGCCAGTGCTGCCTGTCAGTCCTGCTAATTCACTAAGGTCAGCTGGGTTCATGTGTGGGGGCATGAAAAAGGGATGTGTCTGCCTGAAGCTCATTTTGAGTTTGTTGTGATAGCTGTACACATAACATGGTCCATTCATGGTTACTTGCATGGTCCTTGTGGATATAACGTGGTTTATGTGTTCCTAACACTGTCAATCCTGCTGCACTCACAAACACACATCTCTTGTTGACCAGGATCAGCTGTGGTTTAGTCAGTCAGTAGCACTTTAGGGAAAATATTTCCGTGTTCCTCTAAAGTGAGAAATGATTTTTCATATTGATTTGTGTTCTGAGAGTTAATATAACATCCCATAACAATAAAATATCCAGGATTCCTTCCCTGCTGCATGCATAGACCCATATTTTTAGTAGGACAACCTTCATTGGAAGGTTGGACTTGATCTTGGAATCAGCCTTAACGCTTCTATGTGGTAACATGGGCAAGGAAAGCACAGGAAGAAGCAGGGAATGAGGTGATCTCAAACAGCATCACCCCCACTTCCTGCAGTGAGGAGGACTTATCATCCAGCAGAGTGAATGTCTCCTACAGCAATGATAAAACTTGGTCACTATTTCAAGTGACATACAGGTGATGTGTGGGAGTTGTGCTGGTGTTGCCCACAGGTGGCTGTCTGTGTCCATCTAGCTGATCATGATTGGAAGAGCAGAAGGAGCTGGGAAGGTCCTCCGGTGTGCAGGTTGTCCTTGGCTGCCACCAGATGTCAGAGACCTCCCAGGAGTGTGTTCTGGTCTCTACACATGATTAGGACAGGGTAGATTTGCTGAATGTGAATCCAGCTTGGCCACATCCCTGTGATAGCAAACCCTTCTGCTGATTTTATGCTCTGAGGAGCTGCATTTCCTACAGACCTTAAGATGATGTTTATGGAAATTTGTGGTTTTGGTGCTCAAAGTCTCAGTCTTGATCCTTACAAGTCCCTTCCAATTTGAGATTTTTCCCTGGCTCCATGGTCTCTGGCACTGGAGCAGGGCACTGCAGCAGGGCTGTGCTCCATGCTCATGGAGCAGGAGGGCAGCAGCAGTTGGAGGAGGTGACCTGCCATGTGTGACACCAAATACATGAGAATAACCAATGACTGCATCTAAAAATGAGTCATCCATAAGCAGAGCTATGATGTGATAAATTCTAAAGGTATAAGCGAGAGGAAAAACACATTCCCTGTAGACACAAATTAAGATACTTTACTCTGGCTCTGTGTCACTGTTGTTGTTTTTGTTTTTTACTCGAGCAAGAGACTGTTCTGAATCAGACTTTAATTTGCAAATGTGTTTCCAATTCCCCTGGTGAACGTAGCAGAGTGTGTATAAATAGATTCTTACTATGAAGCAGAATGCCAACATGTAACCCAAATCCTTGCATTAAGGCTTTACATCTCATTTTCAGATGTTCACTTTCCCAAGATGTATTTTTTCTTAATGGAATAACTTCATAGTTTTCCCAATAATTCTGAGATTAAATAAATATAAAGAGCTCCTCATGTATGCTGCTTCTCATGTATGGGATGGCATTTGGATTTGGTTGAAATTTCATAATAAAAAACAATAACTCAGAGCTAAAAAAATCCTGCAAGAAAAGAAAAATATAGTACTTTGAAATGTAATTTGATTACATACAAGTAAAATGCCAGTGCTGTGTTATATTACCAAATTAGGTTTACTGGATTTACCAGCATGAGCTGGAATTGCAGGGGCAACTTCAGAGGTGGGTAGAGCAGCAATTTCAAGCTCTGGTGGATTGAGTGTAGAGGTTTCAAAAAGCTGTCACTCCCATTGTCCCACTCCTGCCTCTCCAGGTATCCATGTGTCACCCGTGGTGGTTCAAGTACCCCCCTGAGCAATAAACTGTGCCAGCTCAAGCATAACTACATCCCATTAGGCTGACATTAACCCCTGGCAGAAGGATGAGGCAGAGACCTAGAAACACTGTTCATTTACACTGCCATTCCTAAATCCACTAGAGCTTGACTCACAGAGATCTTTTATCTTCCTGTGCCCTTAGGAAGGAATCTAAGCACACGTGGGATGAGGACCTGAGCATATGGATGCTTGGGCCAGTGCAGGTCAGACTGAGATTGAACTGAGATATGATAAAATATATCAAGAGACAAGAGTTTTGTGGATGAAATGTGCTGTAGCTTCCAGAATCCAATGATCCTGATAGACTCTTTTCAACAGATTGCAGTGGTTTTTAAATCTAATCTTGTGAATATGTTTTTTTATTCACTATAGAATGCTCCAGAAAGAAAATGTGGAGTTTTGTGCAGAGCCACCTGCATATATTTGAAAGGGAGGGCATAATTATCCATACTTATTCATACCATAAGAAGTAGTTAATGCTTCATCAAGGCAAATATTTGAGCCTATCAGTATATGAAAATATTTTTTTTATCAGGACAAACTGGGTGCATAAATATCTTACTATGAAGAAAGAAAAATCCTTGCCAGAGTCTGGTGAAAATATGAACTATAAGTGTTCAGGGTAACACTTCTGTGAACTAACAGATAAGGAACCTTGAAAAACTCAGAGTTGAGAATAAATAAAAAAATCAATGGCTTAATCTAAAAACCATTTTTGTGTGTTGTTAGAATTGGACCAGATTTTTCTGTGTTTGGCTTTACAGTACTACCAGCCTTCACACTTATATCATGAATGATGAATATTTGTGGAGGCTCATCCTTTACTTAAAAATCTTAGCTTTTATTTCAGAAAACAGATCTATAGCTGGATAAAAAAGCTTTTAAATATGACCAGTGTTAATACAAAAAACACATAGAACCACATAATACCACTAGACCAGCCATATCTTTTTGGTAATGCACTAATTCATATAAAAAACTTACTATTAAATGAACAAGACCAAGATATCATCAATTATTCCTGAGGGTTATGTCCAGGTGCTGTAACCAAATCATGTTTAATATCGGGAGAAGCTGAGTGTGAATTGGGAATCTAAATGTAGCCTGTGCTCTGTGATCAAGGTGAAGGAGAGGAAAGTGGAGATGTTAAGGCACACAGCAACCCAACCAGGTGAGCATGAGATGAAAGTCCACCTGAAGATGAGGAAATCAAAATTCCTGTGGGACACCCAAGCAGTGTGAATGGCAAGAGTAGAATGAGGGCAAGGCCAAAGAGAGACACCCTCAACGTTTCTGAGTTCAGCTCATGCTTCGGAGGGGTTTGGTTTGTGATTATCTGTGGGTGATTTGTGATTTGTGTACATGGCATTGCTGTACTTATGAGAAAAGTTACATTGTCCTCCAAGTAAATATATGTGTAAATTTTCTTATGGGATTACACTGAGCACTACACAATAGTTTATTTCAACAACAGCTAGAACAGCTCCCCATACAGAAACTATTCTCTTCGAATAATGGCCCTTTATTGTAGTTGCCTTAGACTGGTTTGGAAACAGCCAGAAATTTCTTTTGTCTAAATATTTTTGTCACTGCTTGTTTTCTGTGTGGTGTAACATGTCTGGAAGATTAATGTTTATCTTCTGAATGTCCATTATCAATTTTAAGTCTGAATGGCACATGCACAACAATTTGTCCCTGCCTATGGCAGCAGATTGTCAAGAAAAATTATAAAGTATTGCACTGTCTTCCATGGTAAAAGCTATTCTACTGTTTAGGTGGAATTATTTGATTACTTCAGAAAAATAATAGCTCATAAATAATTGAAGGCTAAACTCAACCCTTCAATTGGATAAGGTTCAACATCATGAGAGATTGTATATGCTTCAGTTTTGTTGCTGAGGGCTTGAAAATATACTGTGTAGATATCAAAGAGCTGTCAAGCAAGATTTCTAACAGGTTGAGTGCATTGAGAAAAGAGTTAGTTAAAGTCTAAGCATGAGTGATTGTGTTTGCATAGTAAAGCAGAGATTATGGCACTGCTGGACTGTAAGGAGATGACTGATGTTATAGTGAGCTAATAATGCTTATGAAGCTCAAGAAAATGTACAACACAAATTATTTTTCTCTCTTGAAAATGGCATTTGAAATCTACTCAGAGGAACTGAATTGGTTCCCACTTGAAGCCCTGCAGGGGAAAAAACACATGCCAAAGGCAGACTGGAGGGAAGCATAGTTGTTTGCAAATATTTTACTGTTCCTCAGCTGGGCTTTCAGCACACACTGGAGCTGTGTGGATGGGAGGCTGCCCAGGGTCCTTCTTGTTGGGTCTTCAGGGCATCCATTTGGCATTTCTGATCTGAGCTGTGGGGAGAGGTTTCTTGTCACTCAAACACAGGTGTGCTTTGAAAGCCAGTGTGCCTTGGTTAGAAAATTCTGGGTGATTAAGAGAGAAACTGCTAATGAAGATGAGTAAAACTTGGGATCCTTATGTTCTTAGAAAGGTGGCATGCAAAACCATGATATGGAGTGTAGACTATGTCCCACATATATTTATAATCCAGACATTGTTAACAGGGCTAGAGAAAATACTATATGCAAAGGATTTATGTCACTGAATTGCCAGTGATATGTGGGTTTCTATAAAGAAACTACCCAGATGGTGTCATTAGAGAAAAGTTTTGGAATGCCTGGTGTATTAAGGCCCATCTGGTGTCCTCAGAAGTGCTGATTCCTGACTTCAGATGCATAGTGGGTAAGTGATTCCTTTGAATCTTATAGTCTGAAAAGAGAGAAGAGAGAACTTTTACCTCCTGAATTTTGGTTTTGAAAAGTGTGTTTTAAGTCAAGAATTCTTCTTTGGGAAACCACAATATGTGAGAGTCATAATATCAGACTGAGTTGGGTGCAGATATTCTTGGTGTGTCACTAATCTCAGAGCCTTAACTATATCATGGAGCTGAAGAATCAGTGTAGGAACTTCCCAATAATCTGTGTCAGAAAATTTATTTCAGATAGACTTGTAAGTACTCAGTAGGGGTCCAGTTTTAGATAGCCTTAAAACCTTACCTTTAAAAGGTGCTATTCCAGACACCTTCAGTAATTGTGCCTCCGGAAAACTTTATTCCTGCACCTCTACAGTTCTGCAGCTTGTGATCACCTAATTCATTTGGTGGGATTTGAAGTCTACTACCATTTGTTTGTGTGGGTTTCTGGTTGTCTGATTTCTTGGTAAATCCTGCAATACTAAATTGCTCTTCCTTACCTCAGAGTGTTGCCATGTTCTCACCACCTGCCTTTGAGTAACAATTGCTCCATAACCATTCTGAAAACAAATTTATTGTCAAGACACAAAAATTTCAGAAGATTTATATATATTTTTTTTGCCTTTGGCATTTGTATTCCTCTTGGGTAATGGGAAAAATTTCTTTGCAGTATATTTTAGGATTAATTATATTTTTTTTCTTACAGTTTCTTCAATTCTTAATTAAAAATGCTAGATGGTGATAATAAATGACTAGGAAAATCAATATCACGTTGAACTATTTTAAGCTCATTAGTACACATTCAATTAGGTATTCTGTATTATGGGTAAAGAACAAAAATATTTATTTTAAGGCACTTCAGTGAAAAGAAGATTTAATTTTTAATATCTCAAGAGAAATATGCACCATTTTCACTTTTATTTCCATTATGCCAAATGCAGGTAATCCAATCTCTTCTGGAGTTAGAACAAGCCATTCCTACTGGCCTTTATTCACTCCCAGATAAAGCAGCAGACAATCAAGTCTTTCCTCCACAGCACATTTAGTGTGTCAAAAATATTGCCTACTTGCAAACACAAATGTTGTCAGAAGGATTATTTCTAAAAGAAAAATGAAATACTGATGCCTATTAAAACACTTTAATGGAGACTGCAAGCAATGGAATAAGACTTAATTTTGTTTTCAAGCTTTGGCCTGGAGCCTCCTTTCTATAATTGTTCTCCTGGATTGTACATGTAGAAACAGGAATGCAGCAAGGATTTATCCTCACCCTGAGTTTCTTCATCCCGTTTCAAATGTGAAGGTAAGGCCATCATCACAATGCCAGAGCCTTTGTGTGGTGTGGGAAGGCAAAAATAGGAGATAAAGGGTGCTAAATATCCCATATCTGGTGCCTGGAGTATCGAGTGGGATTTGGTACATGGCTTTAAGGTTGTGTTGGAGGAAGGGGAGCAGCTGCAGAGACAAAGCTGCTGCCTGCAGCATGGCTGAGATCTCTCTTGGGAGAAAGCATCATCCTCCTACCTACAGCTGAGATCTCTGCCTCTTCTTACCCTGGGAAAGAGAGACAGCTATGGGGGACTCAAAGGGAATGGCAAAAACCAACATGGTGAAAGTAAGGCCTTTTGTTCCCCCAAATGTTGTTGAAACCTTATTTAAGCAGACAAACTCCGTCCTGAATGTGTATCAGAAAAAAAAAAAAGTGAGTTAGGTAATGCTTTGGAAGGCCTGTCAGGAATTTTGTTTCAGAGCTCTCTGTGAGTAACTCAGCAGGATCAGATGCTGTATCTCCATGTGATAACATACTGCCAGTGTCCAGAGAGGTATTTTTGCCCAGAACTAAGCTGCCAGGAAGTCTGAAGGAGAATATCCTTCCAAATAGTGCAGGATTTTGTTATTAGTTTGTACAAATCTGCACAAAAAGTGAACACTGTGTCCCTGTCCTGAGGGCCTGGATCAGGATTTTTTTTACAAGAATCAAATACCTGATGCATAAATGGAAAATACACAAATCCTCATTTGCAAAAGGTGTTGGACAAACATAGTTTACAATAAGCAATTAGTTTTTCAGGAAAAATAGCAGCAATAGGAAAAGTTGTCCTCTCCATGCCCATTAATGTGAAATATTCTAAATACTGTAAGTGAGCAGGAGGCTCTATGCTGCTCAACAAATAGAGAATGGATACCTTGATATATAGAGGAATGGACAAGTATCTCAGAAGGTGGCTTCTGATCACCCATAAATGCTTTATAACCTGCATAATGCAAGCACTATCAGTATGGACCTTAATAGCTGCTCTGGGAAGTGTTCACACTCACTGCCAAACCCATCTGTGTGCTGCCCCCTGATAGGAAAGATGAATGTCAGTGGTTTACCCTCTGCACAATCTGATCTGGACAGGGCTTCAGCCAGCAGCTCCCAGCCAAGAGCGAGCTGCTCACACCAGTCTGCAGAACTGGAGCCTTTTTTACCATGCAAATAATTACTGTAAATTAATAGAAGTATTACCATGTGAGAAATCACTTTGAACCCAAGCTATGGCATTTTACAAAGGCCAGACTTGAATAGCATGCATAATCACTTTGGCTGATTAATTAGTTAATACTGATATAAAGTAAGAATGTGATGGACCTGCTTTCCAGTGATACTAAGACCCTTTTAGATCAGTTTTTTTGGCAGGAAATTATTGCTCAAAGTTGTTAGAAACCACTCCAAGCATGTCTCTGTGTTTTTCATACAGCTGCCATTCTTCAGCATGTTAAGCAAATACTGTAAAAATATCTGCAAGTACTGATTCAGATTCAGGTCCATGTTTTGTGTCATCTTCCATGAGTACAACTGAAATGTAAAATCAAGATGCTCATGGAAAGCTCTTACACACTCAAGTGCTAGTGGAGATGGGGTTGTAAATTTGCACAAATAATGATGGGGAAAGATTTGTACATGTGTGCTTGAAGGTGTGCCAAGGTTCCTATCTTCTTGCAATTTTGCCTGGGTGGATTTTAAGGGTATACTGTCAAAAACCACATGAAGATTTTGTCTTTAAGTTTGCTTTCCGTGAATATAGTATTTGCATTTGGAAACAGACTCGAAAGCTGAGCCAAGGGTGTTACAGAGCTCTCCCCAACTGCGTGGTATAATAGCAACTTGGCTGTTGTAATGGTAAGAGTTAATGAGGGACTTAAAAAAATGTTGAAGGTATTAATAAATAACACTTAGATTTATCAGCCTTTGGTTATTTCCAATTCCGAAAGAAATGAGTTGCATAGAGTGAGATAAATGCTGATTTATTTTTGGAATTATAATGTGTTACAATTCAAGATCAGATTAGGGTCAATTTACACTAAGTCTGCTTTGAAGCTATTATATAAGTGAGCCAGAGTAGGTCACTATGTCCTGCTCTGCATACAAAAAGCTCCCAGACTCAGTGTCTATAAATAAAGATCAAGCTAAACCAGACAAGCAGCTTGAGTCTAATATTGGGAAGATCATTTTGTGCTACCTTCTGTAAATAATTATGCTGGAGTCCAAGGGAGAAGGGAGAACACACTATCATCTGGTGTGCACCACGCACAGAGAGAGAACGAGATTATGTTTTGGCATTAATATCAGCATTAATAAATAACCATTCCTGGCTCTTAGTAAACTCCAAGACCAAAATATGAGCCAGAAGAGTGGGTGATGTTCAGTTTTTATTTACCCTTCCACTTACCTATCATATTTTGCGTTGCAGTGTCAGAAGACAAAATAGCATGGCAGGGTTTACTTGTGAGATGCTGTTGCCCTAGTTACCAGCCTCATATCAGGGTTAAGGTTGACAGTGTGGGCTCATTCCTTAATCTCAGCTCAGGTTGCTCACAAGGGAAGAGGCTTTAATGTTAACTGAGCCTGTCTTTGGTTTGGGGAGCCAGGCCTTTAACAATGCTCTGGGGAGTATTTCTTCTTTGCGGCTGTCACAGCCTGTCTGGGGAGTGGGAAAGGGAATGGTGGTGTGGGGGAGGGCAGACCTCGCTGCTTTGAGCCTTGTTAAATTATGGAGGAGGGGATTATTGGTGGGAGCAGGGCTGTGGGCTCAGGCAGCCTGGCAGAGGACAGGTTTTTGTTACAGTGCCCTTGCAGGCAGCTCGGGTAGGATTGCTCCGTGGTGGGTGCCCTATGGCCCTGCAGGGTTTCACTGCAGGTGCAGTAACAGAAGAAGGTGCAGAGTTTGGCTTGGGATGGCAGGTGTATGCAAATGTACTCTAGCTGCTTTGAAGTGCTGAAGGAAAGGATGAATTAATGAGCTGGTGCCACTGCCAGCTCTGCCAGTCAGGAATGGTTCAGGCTAAAATTGTTATCCTGGGTAGTCACCTGCTCTGCTGGAATTAACTCTGTAACTCAGGAATTATCTCTCAGGCTAGCTCCTTTTTCTGCCTACAGTTCTCTGCTTCTTACATGCCACCCTAAGTCTTGGATAATCTAAGACATTAAAATGTGTTGTTGAGATTGAGCATCTGGTCCTGACCTGACATGAAGTGTTCTTCATCCATGTCTTGTAGGGGCCTGACCTGGATGACTTTCTCAGTGATCATGTGTCACTCTTATTTGATCAGCTTTGTCCCAAAATACACCGAAAAATGCTGTATTGTTTAAAAGTTGGCAAGGGGGAGCAGACACCCCAACACAAAACCTTCTTCTCTTATGGCAGCCTAGTGACTGTGCCATAGTCAGACTGCTGGAGCTTGTGTTTGGGTACCTCCTTTGCCCGTGGAAGTTGGGATTTGTGTCTCACTTTCCCTAGGTATTAAAGTTCTTAAACCATACCATGTTGGAGGGGACAGTATTGGAGTTTGATCAGGAAAGGAAAAAAAATTCTAAATTTTAGGGGCAAATGGTCTTCCCAGGGAAAGGCATAAGAATGGTTAGAAAGCATTATTTCCCTGCTGGGCTGGGCTGCCAGGTCTTTCCTCTGGTACAAGGGAGCCTTTGTATTCTCATCTGTGAAGCCATTAGTGCTCATGGGGCAATAACCTCAATCTATAGTTAAACATATGGGAGACACCGGCCTTTAGGTGGGGTTTGCATACCTGAAAGGATCCAGTCATTTCCTCAGCTCATGAAAGTGCCTTATTAATTCTTTTCTTGAGCCATTAATTTTCTTTACCCACTGTTACTTGTTTTCAGTCATCCATTATAGGGAGGACAGTCTGGGATACTCGTGTGCTATCATGACAGGTATTTCATACTTCTCACTGTTCTGTAAAGATAATGCCATGAACAAATCACTTGAAGATAAGACCCTCCGTGCTCAATATCAGTTAGCCAGAGACCTATACATCATCAGAACAGTTGCTTTTTATAGGATCTTTTCCATATGCTGGATTTAACCATGGAATTGAAGCTGTGTGCTGGGAACAGGTTGCAGCTGGGGGCTGTGTGTAAAGGAGACAAACCCCCGGCTGAGATCTGTGTGCTCCATGTTTGCTGTTCCTCATCTCTCTTCCTTAGAATATTATTTGAGTTTACACATGAAGATAAGGCTTCCTCTAACTGCCAGTCAGGCAAACTTAACCTGGAATCTGACAATTTACTTGTGTTCTGCTTCATACATCAGCAACTTCCACGAGAATGGGAGTTGTTGCTGCTGCTTTTGCAAATGATGTTTGGGGCCAGACTGGTGCAGAGTGAGTGTTACACAGCTGTATTTGCTCCAGCTGCCCCAGCCTGCCTTTGGCAGTCTGCTTTTTTAGATTAAGGACCTGATCTGCAGGGGATACAAATCACCATAACTCTATTGAGTTGAATAGAAGATTGTTCTGTTCCTTTCCCATATGTTGGAGAGTTTGCACCCTTTTCCTTCTGTTTCTGTTCTTTGCAAGAGACCAGAAGGGGGAGGTCCCTTCTGTGCCAGAGTTGTGAGCTGGAAGGGGGTCAGCATGCAGAAACCCTGGATGGTGCCATTGGTGCATACAAACCACAGCAGATACACATCAGCTCTGTTGTGCAGTTAATTAGTTGTGTGCAGTCACAGTGGCTGGACACAGAATAGCACATACATTTCTTAAGATGTACTCTAAAAATTAATACTTAATGCTTGTTTGGCAAGGAGAGAGCAGCAGCAGGTCCAGGTTGGCAGAGCTGAAGGAACCGAGGAGCCACAGTGGATATGGAGATGAGAGTTGGTTCTTAGTAGCAGACAGGATGCATTTGGCCCAGTCTGATTTACTTTGTGTACTCCTAAATGCACTTTCCAGCCTTTTCCTATCCAGATGATTTATAATTGTTGCAGATGGTGTATGGGTTAATCTCTGATGAGAACTCTTTTAAGCTTCTGACAAATTTGAATCTGTAGCTATGTATCACATCAGGAGTGTTGAGGCAGCTCTCTAACATGCCACAAAAATACAAACCACAGTGACCATGGATGGACAAAACAGAATCCATTTAAACATGTAACCATTTGTTAATATCAAAGAATGAAATGTTTCCTATTTTACTTATTAAAAGAAAACATAATTATTGACTGGTATTATCTTGCCACTAAACAGTTTTTTTATACCTAATTGCTGTTAATAGACCATCAGCTGATCAGAAAGGATGCAACAGAGCCAGGAATTGTCAAAATGTAATACATAAATGAGGCAGGTGGTAAAACAATAAAACCACAATAAAACCTGGCTACTGACTGACTCAAGCAGAATGTCTCTATTTTGACCCAGTGCAAATTCTTATCAGAATAGCACACTGTTTACTGCAGAAAAGATCTGTGGTTTTCCTCCAAAAGTAGGTAGTCACAACCCACCAACTGTAAATATTCTCCCTGGACTCTCTTAAGCAGGAGGAATCAAACAGATGAAATTCTGCCTACTTCAAGCTTTAATGAATGTCATAGCAATATTAAGCCACTAATTGAGTTGTACTCTAGGTCAGTGAAGAAGTGAAATCTGCAGTTCATGTCTCTGAACTGTGTCTTGCTGGAAGCCTGCACCAGGCCAGGATGCTCAGTGGAGGCTGTGCTATAGCAAAAAATAAACAGTGTCATTCATTTTAATATGACTGCATTGCTGTGGACACACAAACAACATCTGGCAAATGGTGCCTGAGCAGTTACATGGATGACAGCTCATTTAGTGTTCTGTACCTAATAAAACATCCAGAAAATATCTATTTTTTCAGCATTTTTCCTAGTGGGGCTCATCCTAAATTTAATCTAAGGTGTTGTTAATAGATGTGAAATGGTGGTTTGGATATTCTCTTCCAAAAGGTGTCAATTCCTGACTTGATACTGTGGATGCTTCTTTCAACCCTAAGAACATCAGAATTGTTTGTGGCTCATGTCAAGCATCTTGCTGTTCCATCTAGTAGAAGACATCAGTGACACCAGTTATTTGGCCAATATGTCAATCCCACTGAAGCCCGTGGCTATATGTGATACAATAGTCTATATTCAGAGCTGTGTCAAGATAATTTGGCCTTTTTTTGCCTTGGGATTCTGTTTCTTTTCACTGCTCCCTTTCCATCCTTTTGCTCCTGTTGCCACATTCTGTTGTCCTCTATCTGGGCAAGAGAAATAGTGGACATTAGGAAATTGTTCCTATGTGTTACTTCTTCAGTGCTGCACTTATGGCTCAAATTAGACCTCTGAGACTTTGGCTTCAGGAAATTAGAGTAACAGGGACCTTTCTTCGTAAAGCTGCAGTGGCAACAGGCCTTGTACTGAACTCGAGCAGAATGTATGGTTTGCTTTCAAAAGCATGTGAGAAACACCTCTAAGAAATTCTGGTTTCCTACAGATCCTCAAGGACCAGAAGCTCTCTCTCTATTCAGAAACATTCTCATCTCCTTTGTGCTGTAGTAAATTCAGAGCAGTGGTGGAAGATGGGTTTATAGAGGAGTATCTGTGATGAGGTTGTGGCTCATCAAATGCTTAAAACTCTTGCAATATTTGGATGTTGTCTGCATAAGCAAAGAGTTTTTGAAAGATCCACATCTGGAACACACCTGTTTTTGCCAAGCTGGCTAAATCTCTTTCTCAAGGATTTTGTACTGGCGTTTCAGCTGACAGTTTGTCTCCATTTCAGTCACTTAATTTTCTGCCTCATGCTTGAGGAGATGGGATTCCATCATTTCAGTTCACCTTCTTTTCTGATCTCTGAAAATGAGTTTCCCAAACAAATTGTCCCTGGATGCAGAGGATCATGATTATCCTGGCCATCTGTCTCTTCTCTGTGACACTTTTCCAGGCAGGAGGATGCTCCTTTTGCATATCCATGGAAGCAGAAGAATCCTGACACAAGAGGGAACCACATGGCTTGCGCCGGATGGACACATTTCCTGGTCAGACCTGAAGGCTCATGGCACTAACTCTGATTCGTTCAGATCCATGCTCACATGACAATGTCTAAGTGATTTTGCAAGTGTGGTAATTGCAAAGAATTAGATGTGTATTCCTGACCAGATATCAAGCTGTTAATGCCCAACTTATAAATTTTAAATATTTGCAACTAACAGCTTCCAAGGAACTACAGATCAAGAACTATCTGTAGGAGTTATTTGGGAAATAATTTTAAATAATGAACACTGCTAAGATGACCATGATCTACTTGCCAATGACACTCACAGACAAGTGTAACTGCAATGAATTATTCAGCCAATTCTGTTCAAAATTATACATTTTTCTCAGAACTATAATTTATGAGCCATAACAGTAAGTATGAGACACACTAACAAAGGTCTATTCTGTGCTACTTATGAAAGACTAAAATGAAAAGCAGTTAGTTTGGAAACTGCAGACCTTATTTCAGAATTGTCGTCTGCTCTGTTTACTGACAGTGACTTTTGCTGCTTGTTTACTGCAATTTACTTAGTTACAGCATAAGTTACACATGATTATCTTCTAAATATGATGCTAAGCTGACATCTGTCAAGTTTAAAAGTCATAATGGGTGTTATTAGTCATTGAGATGATCCAAAGGCATAAGGATTGATACGAAAACAAACCTGCATAGTCTTTTTTAAAACTGTAACAATTTATAAAGAGAATTTTGTGTGGGTTCTACCTGCTCAAAAGTGAGATGATTTTAGTGCCTAAATGATTGGCAGAAACAGAAGTTAGGCAGAAGTGTACAGCTGGTGGTCATGGAAACAGTTATCAGAATAATATCAATTAACCAAGCAAAATACATTGTTTATGTCCTTCTTTGTTTGCTGCAAAGGAGCAGGAAGTTTAAGCTCTCTGCTATTTGTGTCAGAAACCTCATTTCTAGTGGGCTTATAAAGCACTTTCAAGCAATACCAAGCTGCTATTGCCGTGCAAATCCTCATCTCTAATGCTAATTAATATTCCTCTAACTTCCTTTTCATTTTTAAAAACAGTTCCAAATAAAATTTCTTGGATGTCTCAGATGCTTTTTAAATTTTAATTTAAGGAAAAAGCAGATGCTTAAAAGCCTTGTTTTCAAGCCATTAAGGCTTGAGGCAACTCCTAATGAAGTCAGAGACCAAATATTGTCTGAGTTTAATGAGTAGATGTCAGAAAGTGTCTGTGCACAGGTTTTGGAAGTGTGGTCAGCCACCCTCCTCACACCTGGATTTGCTTAGTGATGTCCTCTATGCAACCTCTGTAACCACATGGATGGCTCCACTTTCAGGGGAACCTTCTGCAGATTCAGAAGGCTGGATGATGTTTCAGAAGATAACCCTGGCCAAAGGCAGTGACTTTCCCTTCTGGAATGAGCTATGTGCTAGAATTATATTCTTAATGGGTATTAATGGCTTTATTTTTGAAGTCTGTGATAAGGGAATTTGTTGAAAAGGATTTAGTTGATGTATACTGGCAACTACCTCTTCCATACTTACAGTGTATTCCTCTGTGGAAATTTTTTATCTTCATTTTTTATCTTCTCTTTTCTCATACTCTGCTATGCAGCTAAACCTGGAAATAGCCAAAGTCAGATCCTCTAGAATAGCCAGAAAGGAATATCTGAACTAAATGTACCAAAGTACTGTAGCAAGAAAAAGAATAATGTAATAATGAGAGTGATCAAGTCGAACTAAAATGATAGAAATGGACAACCCAGCAAATAGTTGAGGAAACCATAAACATAGGAAAGGAAATACATGAAGACTGGATGGTGTAGAAAGAGAAGTTGTAAACATTTACTTTTGAACAGTGATTGCAGATTTAATAATTCAGATACAGAGGTGGAAATACGGCCAGCACTGGGATGTGTATATTTCTTTGTGGAGTTATGAGAACTCCTCCACTCCATCATCAAATCATTGTTAAATCAGTAATTTGTAGTCTAGAACTAAGAATAATGGATATAAAAAGATTTAACTGAATTTATCCATCATGAGGTCTTTGAATTATTTCACTGAATGTATAAAATATAATACAAAAATAACTTAGAGCAATTACTTGCAGTGACAGGCCAATGTGTGTTCTCCTGGGCAGAGAGTGACTATTTGGAGATAATGAATATCCTGCTGAGATCATTTGTGCCACTGTAAAGGGCAGAATATGCAAAATTTTGTAACAGGAGTGGCAACCCAAACACACGTGTAATGATGATGTAGAAGAGATTTAACACATCCAACTGGACTAAACTGAAGATGCACAATTAAACCAGGAATGCTTTTGTGCATAAAATTTCAAGTTCAAAATTTGGTCAGGTTTTCAAAACCTCAGAGAAAAATGCTAAAACAGATTCAAAAACTTGGGCTTTAAGGTCATGTAGGTGCTTTTGAAAATTAATTGTGACTCATATTACAGGTGTCTTCTGAACAGCAGAGCATCTTCTGGTCAGCAACGTGTTCAGTGTGTATTTAACTAAGTTAAAATTTCTAGTGCTGCTAAATAATGATGTATTAAAAGATAATCTTGGTGTACATTTCAAGGAACCAAGGGTAGGACTAAGGGTCTCGTGAGGTAGAGGTAACATGGTGCAAGATTTAGGTCTGGAAATCTGGGCTATGGGAGTGCAAAGGAGAAAAGGCCCTAGCACAGTGTGGTATTTGTAGATGATCACATCTACAATATCTACTGCTCGTGTTTAGTCATTCTGCACTGAGCAATAACCTGCATTGCTGTGATTTTCTGCAGTAACTTATGTTGGGACGTGTTTTTGATCTCAGAGTTTATACTATGAGCAAACTGGTTTTATACCGTAGTCATGGGAACTCTCAGTCTTCAAGCACTTTGTGTAATGAATAATATATTACGAGAATATTCACAAAGATTTCTTGTGTGCTGTAATATTAACAATTTCCCACATGTGGGATTCATATTTATCCCTCTGTATATTGAAGGATTGCATAAGTAGATGATATCTATTGTGCAGCAAACACACGTAGTCTGATGTAGTATTTGTTAAAATTATTTCCAGAGAATGTGGAATACAGGCCATAAAAAACCCTCCTAATCTCCTAACATTAATGAAATAAAGTAGTGTTATTCATTACCCACCAGGAGAATTTATAAGCAAACTCCACATTTAATTCCATAATGGCAGCACATGGAAGTCTGCACCCAGAGGCTGACGGGATGTGTGCCAAGCTTGGCCATGGTGTGCCTTGTTTTCTGTTTGGAGAGCGTGGTGCAAGAAGCTTTGAACTGCAGACAGGTCCCAAAATACCCAAAATACCTAGACAGGACTAGGCACTAGCAGCTGCAGTCTCTGCTTCTTGGACACGTGTTCAAATCCCAGCTTGCCAAAGTATTAATTTCTGATCAAGATAATGTAGTGCACAGCCCTTGAGTTTATGCAGAAGTAATTGTTTCTGCAGCAAAAAGCATCCCCAGCTGGCTGAGTGGGTGTGCAAGGAGGAAAGGTGCATCTGATGTGTGGTTATGTGCTGAAGGAGGGAGGAGAGAGGGTTGACTTCCAATCCAGACCCTCATGGTGTTGGATCAGGGGCAGGCTCTGTTCCTGGAGCTGTGCTCAGGGATGGAGCTGGTGTGCTAACCAAGCAAGGCACGCGGTGGAACGACCCTTGCAAGCCAACTGGCAGTCACTTGGTGCCGAGGGTGCAGGGATGTGAAATGAGTTTTCCCACTTCTTGAGGGGGTAATACAGGATCTATCCACCTCTCACTTCTGAACACACTCAGGCCCTCTCCAATTTATTGCCCTTATGCCTTGTGGGGAAGGGCTGCCTTTGCAGAGCTTTACCTGGGCACAGTGAACAAACCCACACCTTTTTGAATAATAGAATTCTGAGAAGTCAGAATGCAAAAGTGTAAATGGAGAAAGAGTCTTTTGCAAAATATTATGTTGGGCTTTTCCTCATACAATATTAGAGTCGGTTTTTATGCCTTTTATGTTACTTGAAGCATTCCCCTCCATGCTTCAGGTAACAGCACATAAACATTCATTTCTTTCTCTGTATTTAGAATGACCGCAAAGGGTCCTGGACTTTTTAAGAAAATCTTTAGGAAGTTTATTGTTGGATAGGATACAGCACATGAATGACTAACAGATTATGTTGATGTCTGTTGATAATAACTTTTGTAGATCTGTAAATCACTATGACTTTTATAATGCCTCCTACCTCTGTTGTAAATTCGTTCCTGAAGATACTTTACCCTGTCCGCATTTTCAAAAGCTGGCTTTGCTTTCAGTGCTGTCATAAAGGAATATAATCCATGCAGTGTGTGCGGGTGCATGTGTGTTTGCATTATCCATACTCTAAAATATCCCACAGATAAAGATTCCCATTGACTTACGCTTCTCTGTGCCTCATACTGACATTATTCAAACACATCATGAAGCTGGGCTACAAAAAACCCATGCAAACCTGATCCTGTTTGTTTTACAGCAGCTTCCATGGATGCAGGACTCCCATGTAGATGCTGTTGGTGAAAGACTCTGCAAGAATGGTGCTTTTTTTTTTTTTTTTTGATTGGGCCATTTATATGGGAGAGAAGCTATAAGTAATCAAAATCTATATGAAACTCTATTTCCACAGCTCATATTGGCGAAGGTCTCTTGTGCTGTTGATGCACATGTTCACAGCTCTGTCACCACAGAGAAAGTCACACCACCAGTCTCACCTCATTCAAATTACACTAGCTGGGAATTTCCTGATTTTAATGTGGCATAGGGGAACCTTTTTCCATTAATGGTTTGGCATTCTTTGAAGATTAACAATGCAATTACACCACAGAATGGATTTTCATATGGGCATGTCTGAAGAGCAGGAATGGATTGCATTTGTAAGACATGTTTCCTTGCACAGATCTGTTTCTGTGCATTACAAATGGGCTCCTGATGTTTGCAGTTGTGCATAGATGATATCACTGGCTTATGAAAAACAAAGTCTGTTTGGCACAGGTAGATAAATGCCCTTGCAAATATCACAGTGCTGATCCAAAAAGGAGCCTCTGAGCATGCAGCTGTACTCCCTTGCTTAAGCAGCTCTTTACCAGGACAGCAACATCAGGCATTTTCTGTACTGTTAAGAAATCTTGCCATGGGGAAATCAGTCATAGTTCAGATGAGACCAATTACTTCATTGCAAAGATTAATCCTGAATGAACAAATGGTGGGGAATGGAGGGTGGGATGATGCTTTCTGCTTAAAGTTGAGTGCAACTGACAGGGATAGAGGAAGGAATGGCAGATTTGTGGATTTATTGCAGGATTTGGGTTGCTGCAATGTGCTGTTTGGGAGTCAAAAGAAGGAAAGGAACTTTGAAGGCTTTTGGGTTGCTGTGTATATCATTGTGGATGGCAAGCGAGCTCATTTAGAGAGCAGCAGGATTTTCCTGCTGATTTCCTGGTCTGAAGGACAGGGAGCACAGTGAAGGCCGTTCAGCTGCCTGCCATCTAATGGCCAAAGCAGAGAGCAAAGCAGCCTGGCTTCAGCGGGGCGCTCCCTGGCGCTGGGGATTCTTGAGCTAAATACACGGAAAATTCAAAGGAAATGCAAGCTTGTGCTTACAGGTTTAGGTGTGTTACACTGGGGCTTTTGTTACCATCAAAAAATAGTGTGATGCCACAGTAGAAAACTGCTGAAAACTAAGAAAGAAATCCAAGCTTTGCCTGCAATATATTGTTTATAAGCATTGTATATCTGACAGGAAATATCAGTCTGTATATGAATGAAAATACATAATGTGAGACTTTTTAATTTTCCTTCATTTCCTTATTGAGCAATAATTCGGTGGATTTTTTTTTTCTTTTCTTTTCTCATGTTCTGCCTTCCACTGACACTCTCCCCCCACCCCATTCTTTAATTCTAATGAGCAGTATATAAGATATCTCACTGCTGGGGAGGGTTAACACACCAATGCCTCCTCCTCCCGGGGCAGGCCACGGTGGCACCTGCAATAACTGACACCAGCTCCCCAACAGGGAGAAAGTGCTCGAGGTAAATCTCTGCTGGAATGACAAAGAAGAGATGGGGAGATGTTCCACTTTAATATCCGCTCCATCTTCCTTATCTATATTAGAAACGTCTGTCAATAAGGGTGTCTGAGTAGAGCTGAAATTATGAAGCACCTTCTAGATCCCTTTATCTCCTGGAGAAACATTAATACTTATAAGTATTAAAGGATGCTGGGTGAAGGAAAGACCATCATTTGTCTGAGCTGGTGTGTTTGTTTAGGAAATAAGCCTTTTAATTTCTTAATATTATTTGAAATGCCTTCTTCTGTCTGAGGAAAAGTCCACTTTTGTTGTTATTTGTGAGACAGAAGCTGAAGATTGCAAGCTTATTCAAAAAAGCCTGATTTGAATATGATAATGTTAATTTAAGCTGCTGCAATTTTTTCATGTAAGGGTATTTTTTGTAGTGCACACGTTTGATATTTGCATGTCCATTATTCCTGTGCTTATCAGGTTGACAGGCACTGAATAAATATTATCTTTGATTTACAGAAGTCAAAAAAGACACTGTAAAATGGAGCTCTTTCTAAATATGGATCTCCTTTTTCCTTAACCTTTCTATGGAAATTCCTGGGAGCTACTTTCACACACAAGGGTCTTATGAATTTTGGGGGTGGTTTGATACTTTGAATATAAGTACCACAAATCACAGCAATTTCTAGCATGGAATCTGGTGGAAGTAATGATGTGTGTGAATAAATTCCTCTCCCATTCTATCTCTGCTTGTTTTGAATGCAAATGGTGCAAGTAAACATTACCTCCTTCGGCAGGAAATGGTGATCAGTGGAACATTTAAAAATAAATTTCTGAGTAATAAAACTGTGACAATAGGAAAAATTTCATGCCTTATCTTACAGAACATCGGCAGGGGAGGGAAAATGGGTGAAAACTTGACTAGAAGTTGCTGAAAACAAGATCTGATGTCTGTAAAATGTGCTTTCTGGTGTTCTAACCCAATGCAGAAAGTGAAAGATGCTGAAATCCTGTGGGTGTGAGGTACACAGAACCTGATAAAACATCCCCATTCTGCAAAGAAAAATCGATCCATTAGCTACCTAGAGCTGACTTCACTCAGAATGCAATGTATGAAATTTCACAAATAATTGGTATATCAGTATTGCTTAGTATTTTCAGCAGTCCAGTGCCTTCACAGCTGCCCTTTTTAAAACCTACAGCCTTTTTCATATCTTATCTGTGAAATGAACCTACAGCTAAACAGGAATTTCTTGTATTAATGCATCAGCATGGGCACCTCTGCAGCAAATTAGGGAAACTCATACTGCAGGTAGGCAAGGGAGAGTTACATAGCTCTTATTAATGGATTGCAGTCAGGCAAATAAGTAGAAATTGTCTGTAGTTGCTCTGTTTTGCTCAAGAAAAGGACTAAAACTGCTTGAAAAAAATTGCACTCATATTGTGTAGGTACTAAATTTTCCTGACTATAACTTCTCCTGTTTTGTGGTTTGCTGAACCTTGAGACTTTCTTTCATTTCTGAAATTCTTCCAAAGTGGAACACATAAGGGAAAAGTAAATCCTATATGAATGCAGAATAATTTCATTTAGCAGAAGGAAGAAAACTGGCCTTGCAGACTGTCAGCCCCTAAAGCCAAGGATGGGTTTGTCGTGTGAAATAGACTTTTGCAATGATATTGGGAATGCTCCTGGAATGTCACACTAGGAAAGTTTGTACATCAATCTTCATTGATTGAGTTGTGTATATATATATATATGTAAATATATATATATTTGTGTGTATATATATATGTAAATATATAAAAATACCAAATATATATATATATATGTAAATATATAAAAATACCAAAGAAAGCTGAACCTTTGCTTCTCTTTCTGTGATGTCTGAGATGCTTCAGCACAACATTCTTCACTTTATTCCTATAGTTCTTTGACAATTAAAAGTTCCACTGAATGCTATTTTTTTTTTTTAAATTATGAATTATATTACAGTAAACTTTCTTAGCCTGGACCTCTTTGGTTTACCTACTTTGCAGCTTGCAGTCATGGCCTTTGAACAATCCTTTGTAAACTGGCAACTCATGGTGACTGCCCATCTTCTCCAAGTGGTCCAGTGCAATTGTTGTTTTGCTCAGTATCTTTTAAATCAAGGCAGCAAAAGGATGTCAGGATTTCTTCCTGAAAAAGCTGGCTTAGACTCAAGGTGATATATCTTTCCTGCATTATTTTAATTGCTTTAGATAGAAGCAATTTCACTGAAATCAATGGTGCAGATGATTGCAGGACAACGAGGAGGATGCTCAGGTGAAAATCAGGCATACAATTTTGGAAAAGAAGGAGAATATTCCTTACCACAGCACCACCCAAAGCAAGATGCAGAGCTCAGAGCTGCAGCTGTGTGAAGCAGGACATGGGCAAGTACAATCCACACCTCCCCTCTTGTTATTAATTCTCTTTGGAGAATTTTTGCTTTAATCAGTGTTGTTCTTAAAAATAGTGTATCCTGGTCAATGTAACTGTTGAAAACTCTTCAGAAATAAATTCTGAGTGCTTTCTTTATTATTTAAGGATAATTTGCAGAGATGGCGAAAATTGCGTGTGTTTGGACCGGCTGATTTTCTGCTCAGTTGCATCCTGAAGGAGAATTAACCTTTTTTGTCCCTCTCAGATTGTCTGCAAAGCTCAAGGATTCGTCTGATCTCCCTGGGGCCTTTACTTCCCTGCTAGTCCCTGCATTTCTTTATAGGGGTCTGTTTCTAGTCCCACTGTTTCCCCAAAGGTGAATGTCCTGGAATTCAGAGAGTTTTAAATCAGTGCCATGGATCTGAACAAATACACAATGTATCTCTGCTGTTATGCTTAATTAACTTAGGACATTCTAGGCTTTCTCTCCAAGCATCAGTCTTCCTTTCTCCCATGGATACTGTGAAGTCCTGCAGTGAACCTTGTTGTTATGACCTAATTTTCCTACAAACTGAGAGATTTAATTTGTTCAGGTGCCAGGCAAAAAGAACACAAACTTGGAATTCTCCTGGATATTCTAATTTAGCTGCCAGAGAATTGGAAAAAAATTCAATTGGGAAATTATCTTGCTGTCTCTAGATGGTAACTTAAAAATTAAAACATAATTAAAAGGATGACATGAGTCTATTCAGGAAAACTGTGGCTTCTTCTGTGGGTCCACCCTAGAACTTGAGTCCTGCTGAATTGTGGGCGTGGAGCTGGGATTGATTGCTCTGCCTAGAGAAACTCTCTAGTTTTGAAAGTGTTGCTGCCACTGTTTATTTCCTAAATTAACTGAATATATCTTGAACATAAGATTAATTTCCAACTGCATTTTCAGATGATTTTAATATTTTCTCAATCTGCCTTTTTTAAGTTATTATTAAGAATTATCATCAGATATTTTCTTCAAAGAAACCAGTGAGATACAACAAATCTCTCTGGAAGCTAGCAGTAATCTGCTTTATATAGAGATATACTACTGTATATGCCTGTCATACATATGATACTCTGTCTACAGAACCTTGTGTCATCAGTAAACCTGAGGAACTTCTCACTGAAATTGTGTTGGCAAGTAAATTAACATATGACAAAGTACACAGACTGATGGATGATTCATTCATTGGCAGTAGGGGAATTTCATATTTAACATCTTAATTCTTCCTAGATGAACTGTGAACATCCTTAATGACTACAGTCCACTTGAGTCCACTTTGACTTAATATTTTAATACCACCTTTCTCACCATTACATTCTCTTCTAGGGATTCTGTCACAAGAAAGCCCTTGCCAGACCTGACAAAATAAAAATGTAGAGATGAAATATAAATTCCTGCACATCTGTTCAAGTGAAAAATGATTAGCAGTTCATTATCTGACCAAAAGCTTTATAACTTGCAGAGTTTGTGGATCACTCTTATTGTATTCCATTGTTACATTCAATCAAATGATGTACAAACTTAAGTGCAGAGATCTACATAAACCTTGAAAGTATATCTAGGAAAGATAACATTTGATACTTCTATATGCATTGTAAAGTAGATTAAATGATGACTGTATGTCTAAAAATCCAAACAACTTCATAGAAAGCCAAGTGCAGTGAATGTGTATAAATTGAAATATTTAAAAGTATTTAACTGGCAGATGAGGAAAGTATGAGGAAGAGCAACTGTGATTGAATCAGCTGTCATCCCATGAGGGACTATGCATTTTGAAAAATATGCTAAGGAAAATCCAAGATGCTTTATTTCTAAAGCTCTCCATGAACTTTTTGTTTTAATTTATTTTGAGGACCCCAAATGCATGACAGTGACATTATTTATTCTTTGGCAGGTTGCCTTACTGGCGTGTTCCAGCTCAACCCAGGCACTGCTGTTCGATGAACAGCCATTCCTGACATTCTCAACATTCCCTTCATAAAATGTTCATCTGTGAAAATAATCTCTTTCATGCTACTTTTTCCTCAGTGTCCCCCCAGTTAATTGTTAGCTATTAAATTTAAAGTCTCCACTGGTTCACATAAATGACAGCTTAAGTGACTTGGTGTAACACTTTAATGGGGTTCAAATAAATGACAAATTTATTTCCCTCTATTTTGTCTGGACAATTCCATTCCTTTTCAGGGGGTCACCTTTGTTCAGATCAATGTGCTGAGTAAGGGTTTCCACTGGGATTATTAGAGACTTGACTATTGTTACTTCCATTTTCCACTGAAAGGCCTAAATGAGAAGTTTACACGTGTTCAGCTTGCTTTTTGCTAACAGAGAATAGGAACAAATTACCAGGGAATGAAATGGAGTATTTCAATTTCTGCTCCCTAGTGAAGATGTTGCCAAAATCGTGTAATGGTGCAGTGCTTTCAAGGAAACCCGATTAGAGCCGGCCCTGCAAGAGGAGCTGGCAGCAGCACAGCTGAGCCCATGTGTTTGCAGAGCCTTTGTTGCTACACACATCATTATAAAGGGGCCAAACTTTGCCCTCTTATCTGCATCTACACCTCTCATAGGAACGGGGAAAGAAACTCATTTGTGAGCAGTGTTTGACCCTTGGAGAGCTACACGCATCTGCTTAAGGCCATTTTTCCACATAAAGACCACTTTTCAGTGAGATGATTTAACATGTGTTTAATTTTAATGATCTGGCTAAAGTGTCTTTTTGAGGGCTTTATTAAACTACAGCAATCATCAGCTGCTTAATAAATATTGGATTAAAGTCTGTAAAGGGAACAAATACACGTATCAGAAAGACAAAAAATGAAAGGACATTACCAGATACCAAGCTTTTCTCTTTGCAAGGCACTACTGTGTTCTTGGGGCTGAAGGACATTTTTCAGTGATTCTGGAAATTGCAACAGCAATATTATTTTTGACAACAGAAAAGTGTAACAGGGACTGTAATTCTGCCAGTTTTCTGAACTTACACAGTAAAACCTCCACTGAATTGAACGCTGCTAGAAAAAACCACAGAAACAAAACCATTAGGCCCAAATACACATTAATAATAGTTGGAATTCAGCAGCATGTGCTGAAATGAAAAATCTGGGCTTTGAATTGGTAGGTGTTTGATGTGCCAGGATATTAGTAGAGTAAATGAATGCATCATAATGCAGGTTGAATTTTTAAAATTATCACAGTAGAAGCAGAGAAGATAACAAATAATTTTTTTTTAAAAAGCATTACCTCATGCCAATATATTGCTTCATTGCAAACAGCTCAAAATGGTTATTTTCCAGTGCACAATTAAAAATCCTTCCAGTGGTAAGGAAATTCTTCTGGCAGAGCCATGACTGCAGTAAGTGCCACTCCTAGTATCTTGTTGATTTACATATACTTAAAATTCTGGATAGTCCAGCCCAGCTGGATTAGTGGGCTGAATTTCCATCTCACGGTTCCTCTCACTCTGCAGTGGTGCTGAATCTGCTGTGGTCCCCACTGCCCACACTGGGCCTGGGATTTGTCTGCCAGCCTTTGAGATCACAATGGTCAGGAACTTGCAGCTCCCAGGAGCAGGAGCAACTCTCCCAGACTGTCCAGTGAAATACAGCTTTTCCAAACTGCTCAGCTAAGCCAGAGCAAACACTCAGATTTAAAAAAAACCCAAACCACCAGTCTTTGATACAGCCCTTTGTGCAAGTTTTGAGTGATACATAACATGGTCCTAATAGGAAATTGCTGACTCCATCTCCACTGAGACTTTCAGTGATTTATCAGTTTCATAACCCCAGCCACAATTCATATGATGTACAGCAAAACTCCCTGAGCAGCATTCAACAGATTCATTTTTCCTTTCATCCTCATAGCCACCTCACATATTTGGTGTTCTTCCTTCCTATATGTGGTAAAAAACACCTTCTTGCAAAGAACTGAAGGCAATCTGAAGCTTTAAAGTAATTGATAAAATTTATATATAATCTGCATAACCTGAGATGATTTGTAGAACAAGTATGACTGGATATTTTTTCAAGCAGAGGGTCAGATCCAAGTCTGCACTTTGACATTGTTTCTGCCCATCCTCAGATGCAAAGCTCCAGTCCATCATTACTGACATGAATGTCACATGTGTTCTTTGGTTTGTGTAGTTGTGGTTGCTGTGGCTCGTAGGGACACATTCAGAGATGTGTGTATGATCTACAACTTCCTAGGAGGTTTGATTTTAACTCACATAAATGTAAGAATTGTAAAGGGAATTATTTAATTCAAGAATAGCCTGAATATCTATTAAAGAGATTTCTAAGCATTTTGCTCTTCTACCGCTCTTCTGAATATCAAGATAGACAAACAATATTTGGATATATGCATTAGGATTTTCTCTAACACAAACTGATACTGCCTTAGCTGAAAAAAGATACAAAAATATTAAGTTAAAATATTTTATCTTATTTCCTGATCAATAATCTTTACTAATCTTCTCCTCTCAGCCTTTTTATTTGTTTATAAAACAAAACAAAAGCAATGGCATTTGTATCAATCTCTATTTGTACAAATATATATATGTATATCTCAAACATTTAGAAAATGTAAGCACTTTGTATAAAACCTGAGATTACAGAAAAAAAAATCTGTATAAAGCCTAACTATACCATATTTAAACTCTTTTAGTAATTAGCAGATTTGCTTTTAAGAAACTAAAATGATATTCAAACAAGATGAAAAAATGTCACAAGAGAAGCACCTGGAAGCAAGCACTGGATACAATAAGAAACTTTTGACATCTGCAGCCACTTCTGCAGGTGCAGAGAACTTCTTTCAGTTCACTAACTAGTTTATTCATAATGGAGAACCCCATTTAGACACTAAAAAAGCAGAAAAGATTGAATAGACTTCTACTATGAACAAATTCTAAGCGTGCCAGATTTCGCCTACTAATTCTAAAAGCCTGGGGAAGTTTTGGAAACAATTCAGTTGGAAGCTATTTCATGTTATCTATTTTAAATGAAACATTTCATGAAAGTATCCAGTGAATTTAGTAGGGGCGTATCTGCTTTGGAGAGTTAAGAAGCTGCACTCCTGTATTGTCATTTTTATCCAAATCCACTTAATATAAATCACAGGTGGTTCATTTGCCACTTTCTAGTAAGTAATATACAGCTGAGCCTTTGAACAACTGATCTCCCTTTAGCAAAGAGGCTTCACATTTTACACCACTTACATTCAGGTCAGTGTGCTTTAATCATTGCTAGTCAAAAAGTCACCTCTAAACATAAGTGAAGGGTAAAAGCAAAATGAGAATCGAGTGCATCTGTTTAAATGAATGAGCAAATAACATGACTTAAAAAATGCATTAGGTTTGTACTCCAAAATAGAAACTAAACTAAAAAATTAACCTATGTTTCAGTGGATGACCAATGTTAAAGGACAGTGCCAGATTTCTGTCACACACACTGATTTCGTAGCAACGAAGATAAATAATTCCAGGGAGGGGAGGTACCAACACTTACTGCAGCACCTCTGCTCTGGGATCAAGACTTTGGGAGGTCAAGAGATCCTCAAAGCTTCCTTTCTGTTCTGTTTGCCTTCCATAAATACCATTGGTATCCCAATGTGCTGATGCAGGCTTTGGGTTCTCAGCCCAAACCAGTCACTTCCACTTTGCCTGATTCCCCTTGTCACTGATCACTGGGCACAGCTTCACCATGGTTCATCCCCCTCTTGGTGTCTGTTTTAGAGACATAACTAAAAATTAAACATTTATTTACATTTAACAGGAATGAGAAACAAGTTGTTTTAAGGAAAGAAATTGCAGTTATCATGCAGTGATAATACTGAACATCTATGACCCAGATCCTGCCCAGGGTGAGCAAACCATGAGAGCGCACCAAGTAAAAATTATGATAGTAAAACCCCACATTTTTTGCATCTGTTTGGAGCTAAAATGAATTTGCACATTTCACTGCTTGAGATGTATATTTGTCTAGTTTTCCTTTGTGAGAACCTGTGGAAACCAGAGCATTATTCAGGTCTAGACTTGTGTGGTTGTCTCCAAGCTTGAACACTCTAAACTCTCTATTGTTAAAATTCAGACATGTGGTGAATATATGGTTATATTTTCATATACTTATTTTCAAAATGTGTTTTCTGTGGTGCTTGTATTTCTGAAGAATAAAAGTAACTCTAAAGGACATACAATTCTACTGTTATTCTAACAGAAATATTGACTGGAGTAACCATAATTTCTTGTTTCTTTGATCTGATCCTAAGACAGGTTACATCATTCTGAGGATCAGTACCTTTTGCTGTGCTCCTTACTTTCATGGGGAGCTGATGAAGAGCATCTGAATACTAAACTGTTGTAGACTTATCAAGAGTTGTACTCATTGAAATGCCTGCAAACAAATAATTTTCTAATAATCATTCAGTTAAGCTGAATATTCTTCATCTGCAGGAGATCCTAACTGGGAGATCAAGGCTGTTTTTTTTCCTGTTTTGTAGCAGAAAGGAGTTGTGCTGATTTCAGATATCTATATATTTTGAAGTATAATTTATATGAATCAGTAGCAATTAAACCTTGAATGCCTTAACAAAACTTCTGAAAGACCTTAATCACTGTTTCAATTTCTTAAATCCTATGAAATTCCATTCTGCAGTACTTAACCAGTTCAGGTGCTTCACCGTTTGAAACATGGTGAGTTTGTAGCTTGGCTCCAAGAATCTAACCCACACTTTCGCTGCAGCACTTGGCACATGCAGAGATAGAAATTACACATTCCCAGGGAAATACCAAGAGCAATCAAAGGGCAGACGTGGTATGTTCGGACTTGGCAAGGAAAACCACCCATGGAACAATCCCTTCCAATCAGTGGCCAAATATTGACAATTGGTGGTACACAGTGTATTGATCCCAGCTATTAAAATATGATCACATAAGTCAAGATTAATTCTTGATGATTTAATGAATCATTGTTTATCAATGACTTGTCAAATCATGCTTTTTATATTAATAGGCTACTGAGTGAAACTAAAGCCAGGCTTCACAGTAATCCTACAAGTGTAAAACTGTTTAGCATTAATAAGCTTGTTTCGCTAATAAAAAATTTATTTGACCTAGGAACAAAGACAATAGATTACAAGCTGGCAAGACAGTTTTCTCTTTGCATACATTTGTATTGTGTCTTCCAGATGGACAGGATAGGAATACAAAAATAGAATAATACAACTTAAATTGAAGAGTCAGATTATGAAAAGGGAACTAACATGCAAAAATAGGGAATTCCATGTAAAGAATTAGAGGCAAAGGAGTAAAAGAAATAAAGAAACCACCTGAGTTATTAGACTACTCAATAACTTCCCTAGTTATTTGAATCACATAAAATCAGTGTCATCACTTGAAAAATAATTGTGCATTGTGTAGTGTGGGGAAGTGCACAGAATGACCCACTAGATCCTTTGTGTCTAATGTTTATTACACAGAGATTGAAACTGATGTTTTATGGAAACAAACAGGTGTTCCCAAGCACTGCATTAGCATAAGAATATCTATATAATCACAGCATTAAACAGTGAGTCACTTTAAAGCAGCAATGAATTAGTGTCAAGTTTATATGACCTTGTGTCCAAATGATTGCTTCAACAAATATAGCACTTTCAATGAAAATAGTAAATGTTAAATGATCCTCCAAGGTTTAATAATTACATGAAAATGAGTTGACACTAGTGACATCCTTAGATTAAAGTGGAGTTATGCTTACTTTAGGACAAATTCTCTTTGCATTTGCCACCCAAATTAGAGAAAGGCAAATAAATCCTTCATTAGAAATGCTGTATTGTGATCCTTCCCAGCTGTGAGAGATAGCAGCAGTTTATGAGATTTTCTGAATAAACAAGTTACCCTGAGCAGAGTGTTTCAATGAACAAATGAATTTTGAGCATTAAATCAAATAACAGGTAATGCCTGTATCAGGAATCTTTCATTTGCTTGTTCACCTGCACAGTATTACACCTACACTATTACAAAAAAGCATAGTAAAAACCAGCTGTTTATGTTAGTGAAGAACAGAGGGTTTCATCTATTCAGGGAACCTAAACCAGTGTAAGAAGCCTCACTTCTGCACCACTGGTTTGATTATTTTTACTGTGGTTAAAATTGTACACTTGTTTTAAAGGTTTCACGCAGTAATTAAATTTTCAACAGAGAGGTTTGAAGTATTTAGCTCGACCAGTGACTCTTATGTATATTTTGAGATCTAACAATAACTTTTGACCATACGCTTTGAGGTTTTGTTTGTGAAATCCAACTCCCTGGTACCTTGAATGCAACCTCATAGCTACAGACTCTCTTGTATTCACATCTGTCACCTGGTGTTGAAACATTTTTAAATTAACAACTAAAGCCAAAATTCCTGCACTAGTCTTGTCCATTGGCTTCACTTGGGCCACATGTTCTACAGTTTTGAGGATGAGGAAGTTTAGACAGGACATGGGGATGCCTGCAGCACTACACCTGAGTGGGAAGGCACATATGACCAATATTGTGCCAAGAAGGAAACAGTTCCAAGTAACAGAACATAAGAAAATAAGGTTATTTTTCTGTTAGATTACAGTGGTGGTTTTGCCTTGAGAAATTTATCAATCTGCAAACTCAAAAAAGATAATTTGTATTATCTAAGTGCTGGATTTTTTTCACTTCTCATCTTCAGCTCATTCCAAGTGTTCATTGGATCAAGACACATTCTATTTACTGCAACAGAATACAGAAATGGCTGAAACTGTGCTCATTCTGAAACCAGACTGCATTTCAGCTTACTGAACAGCCATATCTTGACATGAGCAAGTGCAGGCACAAAGCAGCTTTTCAGTTTCCATTTGCCAGGCTACATGCTTTCCTCTTGACCTGCATCATCTCTTCTGTGAACAAAGGCACATTTTATTTAAAAGGCCCAGGCATAGAAATGAAACTGTCCACAATTTCTAAAGACTAAATAACATTTAGGTTTCCTTCTTGGTGTAATTGCCTCCCATTGCTAAACTGCTGATGGTGCAGTAGATTTTTTGGGGATTGTAAAAGTGAAGGAGGGCAACTAAATTATGGGCAAGGTGAATTGCATGAAGCTGTCTCCTTTGTAAATAAAAGATTAAAAGAGATTAACTGGTGAAACCTGGCTTCTGAAAACTGATTCTGTGACCAGTTTCACTTTTGGCTGACAATCAGTGGAATCAAAGCCAAAGCTGGCCTGATGGGAAACTTGGTCTTCCTCCTACAACAACAACACACCATGGCACAATTTAAATAAGTTGTGAATATTTTGCAGGGCCGAGGAATGGCTCCCACAATGGAAGATCAACTCTGTTTAGTAGATACTATTGACTGGTGTTTTTGTTCTATCATAACTTTTCAGAGGAAGAGGTGGGGAGTGAATTGCTAGTGACACCCTGGGACCCACAACTCACGGCCAGGGGCAGCCAGGACAGATCCTGAGGGGCTGAGGGGTAGCAGGTCCTAACAGAGACAGGGGGCAGCCCCAGGTGGGACTGGGCTGGGCTGGGCTGGGTTGGGTTAGTTTGGGTTATTAATTAGTGCCCTTGAGGGTGCCAAGGCTCTTGGTGTGGTTTTGGCTGTGGGGAGTCTGTGGCTGAGCTCTGCTGAGGGACTTGAAGGTGAGTTAAGACCAACCCAAGCTGCCCTAGCAGAGGGATTTTCCAGTTAGTTTATGTAAAGCTGAGGCTGATATTGACTAAATCCTAAAGATACCAGTTGAGATGCTGTTTTTAGAAATAAGCCTCTGTCTTTTCCCGTGTGTGTTTCCTGGTCTGCTGTCTGCTTGCTCCCAGGTGTTACATGTTGTGTGGGTGTGCAGAGCAGGGCTTTCAGCAGCAGCAGCTTTCCAGTCTTGATGTACTGTGATCATTGTGTACAGATGCACAAATCATCTTCAGAATAAATCTAGACTTTTTCTGTTGGTGTAGATCACTTTTACAATGCTGTGATGTAAATAATTTAGCCACGCGTTTCTCTTTTACCAGAACAGTAAGGGAACAAATTTTGTGTTCAAGATGTGAAGAACTCTTTCTCCATTCTCAGTAAATAGCACTGATGTGTTTGAAAGACCATTATTTGTCTTTTTAAGAGAAGGTGATTAGTTTTACTGAAGTTGTATATGAAGCTTCTTGGGTTTTCATCCATGAGGTGACTTTTAATTGCTCTGCTCTTGAGTTGGCAAGTTTGGGAAGCCACCGGCACTTTTTTTTTTTTTTTTTTTTTAAGGTAGAT